>JAWDGP010002930.1:37500-40000 GCA_033675545.1 Elysia crispata | reverse complement strand
TCCTTTTAACATTTTCGTGTTTTCTCACACGTGCCATCAACTTTTCCCTCCCTCATCTTACAATCAGTCGAATCACAAACGCCAGTCCTGGAGCTCGACATGCTTGGAGGGGTCCCAGTGGCACACACTTACAAAAAGTTCCATTTTATCTGCGCCGCTTTTGTTGGAACTGGTGGTCAGCTTCACATGAGCCTGTCATACCCGGCTACGAACCTCACCTGGAGGATAGATAAAAATGGAACCACACCTGTTGAAAAAACCGAGGGGCCAATGACTTATATATTGGACGGTGAGGTTCAAGATGGGGTTAGAAAGATGACGGAGACTCCTCGTAAATTGTAAAGAGCACTTCTTACTAGGATAATGATGATGATGATGATGATGATGATGATGATGATGATGATGATGATGATGATGATGATGATGATGATGATGATGATTATGATGAGGATGATGATGATGATGATGATGATGATGATGATGATGATGATGATGATGATGACGATGATGATGATGAAATAATAATAATAATGGGAATAATAATAATAATAATAATAATAATAATAATAATAATAATAATAATAATAATAATAATAATAATAATAATAATAATAATAATAATAATAATAATAATAATAATAATAATAATAATAATAATAATAATAATGATAACAACAACAAAACAACAAAAAAAAAAAAACTCTTCTTCTTCTTTTTCATTTTCCTTAATTATTTTAATAACGGAATAAAAAAAAATGTATGAAATAAATAAAAATAAAAAAGAAAACCAATGACTGTGTACATAGCATTTTCTGTAATGCTATCGGAATTGTAAACACGTAATGTGTATATTTTCTTCCCAGATGCTCGACAACACGAACTGAAAATAGACAAAGCCGTTAAATGTAAGAAAGACAAGCTTTTATCTATTTCATTTTTTCCTCTTAGCCCTCTTCCGTTTTCCCCACTCAATGCATGATGTAGTAATCACAATCGAAAGCCTTTGAAATGGCCATCTTTGAAGTCCTGTTCAATCTGACCTCCTCATTAATGCCCTTCTAAATCTTGTTACTATTTTCTAAACTAAATTTCTCATCAATGCTCTTCTAAATCTTATTACTATTTTCTAAACTAAATTTCTCATCAATGCTCTTCTAAATCTTATTACTATTTTCTAAAGTAAACTTCTCATGAATGCTCTTGTAAGTTCTAAATCTTGTTACTATCCTCTAAACTGCACATCTCATCCATGCTTTTGTAAGTTCTAAATCTTGTTACTATCCTCTAAACTGCACATTTCATCAATGCCCTTCTAAATTTTGTTACTGACCCCTACACCGCACATCTCATCAATGCCTTTCTAAATCTTGTTACTATCCTCTAAACTGCACATCTCATCCATGCTTTTGTAAGTTCTAAATCTTGTTACTATCCTCTAAACTGCACACCTCATCAATGCCCTTCTAAATTTTGTTACTGACCTCTACACCGCACATCTCATCAATGCCTTTCTAAATCTTGTTACTATCCTCTAAACTGCACATCTCATCAATGCCCTTCTAAATCTTGTTACTATCCTCTAAACTGCACATCTCATCAATGCCCTTCTAAATCTTGTTACTATCCTCTAAACTGCACATCTCATCAATGCCCTTCTAAATCTTGTTACTACCCTCTAAACTGCACATCTCATCAATGCCGTTCTAAATCTTGTTACTACCCTCTAAACTGCACATCTCATCAATGCCGTTCTAAATCTTGTTACTTTCCTTTAAACTGCACTTCTCATCAATGCCCTTCTAAATCTTGTTACTATCCTCTAAACTGCACTTCTCATCAATGTCCTTGTAAGTTCTAAATCTTGTCACTATCCTCTAAACTGCACTTTTCATCAATGCCCTTCTAAATCTTGTCACTATCCTCTAAACTGCTTTTCTCATCAATGTCCTTGTAAGTTCTAAATCTTCTTACTTTCCTTTAAACTGCACTTCTCATCACTGTCGTTCTAAATCTTGCTACTATCATCTAAACTGCACTTCTCACCAATGCCTTTCTAAATCTTGTTACTATCCTCTAAGCTGCACATCTCATCAATGCCGTTCTAAATCTTGCTACTATCTAAACTGCACTTCTCATCAATGTCCTTGTAAGTTCTAAATCTTGTTACTATCCTCTAAACTGCACTTCTCATCAATGCCCTTTTGAATCTTGTTACTATCCTCTAAACTGCACTTCCAAATCGCGCTACACGTACAAGCCTCGGAAGATCCTGATCTAGGCCTCTACATCAGGGGTGAGCTCGCCATTGAAGGCTCCGAGCATCTGAGCGGCGCCAACCTGTCGTGCTCCTCCTTCTGTCCATACAACCCGGCTCTGAATACAGCCGATAAGACTGTCTCTGCCGGACCCATCAAAGGTAAGATTACTGCGAAAAATTTCACCCAACCCTTTGACTATGGTGACGGTGGTTTTTCAAATGACGGTAAAAGTGTTCAGCACA
>JAWDGP010002930.1:0-32500 GCA_033675545.1 Elysia crispata | reverse complement strand
TAAAAAATGAGTTTAAGAATCAGCTTCAAGCTAAATTTTAATCATAAACCATTCGTTTGAAAGATGCAGACTTCCAAAACACGAAAAGCGTGTTCAAATGGATCCGAAAATCTTACAGCTCAATGTAGACCTACAGAGCAATGTAAATGAGAAAAAAAAGGTCAAAAGTAATATTATTTTTATATGTCTGTTGTTCAGAACTATTGGTTGTTTTTTTTAAGACCAAAATAAATAAAATTCCCTTTCTGACTATGAGCAAATTATTATCTTTAGTAGAATTTTAAATAACATGTTAGAAATACTATAACTTTCTTTTGAGATAAGAGAATGAAATACAGGTCAGGCATTTGAATGAGCTGCTTCCAAGTATTTGGGTCAAGGAAGTTGCGAGGCCAAAACCCATTTCTCATGTAACAAAACAGAGAGATCCCGTCAGCAAAGTTATCATTTGGGAACATTACTATCTTGGTAGTCAACTCAACTAAAAAAAAAACAAATAAAATAAAACAAAAGAAAAAACAAAACAACAACAAACAAACAAACAGAGAACTCATTGGAAAAAAATTGTGAACTTTCGAACATCCATGTAGGAGGAGACCTACGGAAACATAAATGGCCGCTGGATTCGATCCTTTTGGGCGTAATTCTGACGTTTACCGCTTCTCCCAAAACCACCGCTCCTTTCAAATAATCGAATCTCCTCTCAATAATCGATTACTTGCAACGGATATTATGTTGCTGCGGCGACTACCACGATTAATGACCTTACAACTGGCAGGATGCTGTATTTTCTCGAATAATGCATAATCCGTAGGTAATTAAAATGGTTCTTATCATGTCATCCAGGCGTTGTACCACTGGCATTGGAGTCAATACTTTAAGAGGAGATAGGGCAAAGTCTAGAGAATTTTTTTTTTTCAAATATTTGGTTCTAGAGAGAGAGAGAGAGAGAGAGAGAGAGAGAGAGAGAGAGAGAGAGAGAGAGAGAGAGAGAGAGAGAGAGAGAGAGAGAGAGAGAGAGAGAGAGAGAGAGAGAGAGAGAGAGAGAGAGGAAAAGAGGTAGAGTAGACAAACAGAGAGAGAAAGTGAGAGAGAGAGACAGACACAGAAACAGGGATAGAAAGAGAGAGAAGGAGACGAAAAGGGAGAGAGAGAGAGAGAGAGAGAGAGAGAGAGAGAGAGAGAGAGAGAGAGAGAGAAAGAGAGAGAAAGAGAGGGAGAGGGAGAGGGAAAGACAGAGAGAGATAGACAGAAAATTTCATTGGATAAAGTTGTCAACTACCTTGATTCCATCTATTCTGCTTTCTAATCCAATTACAATAGTATGTTTCATAATAAATAGTGCATTTTCCATCTATTCTTATTCTTGATCTTCTTCCTCTTATTGTCCTTGTTCTTGTTGTCTTTGCTCTTGTTCTTGTTCTTCTTGTTCTTCTTCTTCTGCTTGTTGTTGTTGTTGTGGTTGTTGTTGTTGTTGTTCTCGTTGTTGTTGTTGTTGTTGTTGTTGTTGTTGTTGTTGTTGTTGTTCTTCTTCTTCTTCTTCTTCTTCTTCTTCTTCTTGTTCTTGTTCTTGTTCTTCTTGTTCTTGTTCTTGTTCTTCTTGTTCTTGTTCTTGTTCTTCTTGTTGTTCTTGTTCTTTTTCTTCTTGCTCTTGTTGTTGTTGTTGTTGTTGTTGTTGTTGTTGTTGTTGTTGTTGTTGTTGTTGTTGTTGTTGTTGTTGTTGTTGTTGTTGTTGTTCTTCTTCTTCTTCTTCTTCTTCTTCTTCTTCTTCTTCTTCTTCTTCTTCTTCTTCTTCTTTTTATTATTATTATCATCATCACCATCATCATCATCATCAGCATCACTATTATCATTTTTGTTTTTCTATGTCGCCACTCATCGTATGATTTCTCACTGTTTTCACGCGTCCTCTTGTCTTCTCAGTCTATTCCTCCTGTCTGCTTCTACTTTGGTTTTTTTTTGCCTCTTCGCAAGAGTGATTGTCCATCTCCGCTGCCTCTTTTCTTTCTCTTCCTTCTGTAATTTTTTTTTTTATCTTTTTTCTTTACTTTTAGGTGTGTTTCTCTTTCTCTCCCACTCTCTCTTTTCTTCTTTTTCGTTTCCAATTTCCTCCTTCCCCTCTTCTCTCTCATACACCCAAAAAAAGCTTCCTTCCTGTCCCTCATTTTGTACCTGCACGTTACAATGACTGACTGTTCTCCTCCTCTCTCTCTCTCTCTCTCTCTCTCTCTCTCTCTCTCTCTCTCTCTCTCTCTCTCTCTCTCTCTCTCTCTCTCTTTCCTTTCTGTCTCTGTCTCTCCCTCTTTCCTTTCTCTCTGTCACTCCCTCTCTCTTTCTTTTTTCTCTCTCTCTATCACATGTCTCCCCCTCGTTTGTACGACTGACTGCCACACCCTTCCTCGTCTCCCATTTCTTTCTCTCTATCTGAATTTCCCTCTGTATATCTCTCTATCCAGTACTAGTTTACCCTCTTTTGCCCAAACACTTTTTTTGTCTCCTATTCAAATTCTTTGTCACACTGTAAGTTTCCTTTTAAAAACTTTTAAAGGGACTTCAAACTTTCTGAAGCACAATTCTTTGGCTCCTTCTCTCTATCAACTGTTTTTCGTCTCTGCGTGTTTAAGCTCGTCCCGAGCCACAGAGAAATAAACGAAACGTTAAAGCCTGAGTCCTAGGCTAGCGGCGGGAGACTAAGCTCGCAGACAGACGCTTCTCTGAGCTTAGTGACCCCGCACTGTCTCCCGTTTCAAACTACCGATTTATCATACATAATTATAACGCGCACTTGTTCTCGATATACAAAAGCATTTCTAAATTTTGTATCTTCTTTATTGTCTCAACTGCAATTATTAATTTTTCTTCGTGTTCCTCAATGTTGTGAAGTCTAATTAAAATTACACAAAATCTATTGTATGATATGCTGACCAGGATCTATGAATAAAGTACGAAGATGCGATGAAATAAAACAGGCCAACACGGTAAATCTATAGTGCTAGTAGGCTGTCTCATGCTTAGTCGTCCGACCTAGCGCAGAGTCTACGCCGATGAGACTAATTTTAGCCAGTGGCAAACTTCGCCCGTCGCGTGACTTGTTAGTTGCTAGTCCAGCCTAGGACCGGCTGTGTTTTTCAGGTTCACTGCGCGCTGACAGTTTAAGCCGGGCGCCAGCTTCATTTGCAAGGCTATGCGGGTTTCCTGAGTGCTCGTTGTTCAGTCCACAACACAGCAGGCTAGGACTAGGTCGCTTAGCCCGTGTAGTCAAAATATACCCGTCGCTTGACAGAATAATGCCGTACTACTAACAACACAGCTTCAGTTTTGACTGCAGTTTTCTGTTTTTTTTATTTTGAATCACCGGTTGAGTAACCTTGCTTGGCCTAAAAAGCTTGATTCGTTTACTACTGCGACTTGCAAATGTAAGGTAAGTATTTTATGTTGGTGTATTGGTAAATGCCACTTTATATCAAGACATTGAACAGAACTTTATTTATTATATGAGGACATGTAGTTTGTTTTTTTTTTTCTAAAAAGTTTGAGAGGACAGGTCTGGAGATGTTCTACAGGCTTTGTAATGCCCTGCATTTAGTTCTAGGGAATATATATAGATATAGATATATAGAAGATCTTACCTTAAATTCTCTTCATACTACACTCGTGTTTCAAGCGGAGGACAAAGGTGTCGCCTGTTCTCCGCTCTCTTCGGGTATGACTAGATCTATATATATAAAATTATAGTTTTCATCTTATTCTAAGCTGAGTTAGCTCGGCTCAAGTCTGTGTTCCAACAATCATTAGCGTTAGGCATAACTTTTGTTCATTGGTTCTAGAATGTTGAAAAAGCAGTGCAAGTTGGTACCAGTACTACCAGATTTATCAATTGGGAAAGTTTCAATTAGTTGGCATGCCGGACAATGTGGTCTATGGGTTTGAAAACATTAAGTTACATAGATATTATGATTGAGGCATTCTGCGGTCCATTACAATTTTATGGCTTGAACCTCCCAATTAAGAAAGACAAGTTAGAGTTTAAAAATAAAGTAACTCACCCTGATTTCTGTAGCACCACTTACAGTAGACCCTGAAAGTCTCTGACCGAAAAGTGTAAATTTCCGACGAATAAGTTTTTTTTTTAACAATAGCTTGTTTATCCTAACTTTCAATAATTTGCTGAAAAGGGAATAAAAAGAAATTTATACAAGACCAATTTTTTTTATGCTACAGACTGGTAGAAAAAAAAAAAAAAGAAAATGTAGAAACAACTAGAATGCCTGGTAATAGAAAGATCAAGAATTACCAACATGAGATACAACAATAATTTATGCACAAAGACAAGATTATAAAATATTGATTTTTAAAGATTTGACACTGTTTTTTTTTTTTGTTTGTTTGTTTTTTTCAGATCACGATGCCGAAACAGATCCCAGCGGGTATTGCCGATGCGATAATCTATGCTGTGCAAAAGAGAGATTGCCTGTACGATACTAAGACACCGGCATACAGAAACAGAAATAAAGTTGAATTGGCGTGGAAAGGTGTGGCTGATGAAGTACATCGAGATGGTAAGAAATTGAGCTGACTTATAGACTAGAGAGAGAGAGAAAAGGGTGGGGGGGGGGGAGAAAGACAGAGACAGGCAAAGAGAGAGAGAGGGAGAGAAAGACAGACAGGCAAAGAGAGAGAGAGAGAGAGAGAGAGAGAGAGACAGAGACAGAGAGAGAGAGAGACAGACAGACAGACAGGCAAAGAGAGAGAGAGAGGGAGAGAAAGACAGACAGGCAAAGAGAGAGAGAGAGAGAGTGACAGACAGACAGATAGACAGGCAAAGAGAGAGAGAGAGAGAGAGAGAGAGAGAGAGACAGACAGACAGACAGAAAGAGAGACAGAGAGAGAGAGACAGACAGACAGACAGACAGAAAGAGAGAGAGAGAGAGACAGACAGACAGACAGACAGACAGGCAAAGAGAGAGAGAGAGAGAGAGAGAGAGAGAGACAGATAGACAGACAGACAGGCAAAGAGAGAGAGAGAGACACAGACAGACAGACAGACAGACAGGCAAAGAGAGAGAGAGAGAGAGAGAGAGAGACAGACAGACAGACAGACAGACAGAGACAGACAGACAGGCAAAGAGAGAGAGAGAGAGAGAGAGAGAGAGAGAGAGAGAGAGACAGACAGACAGACAGACAGGCAAAGAGAGAGAGAGAGAGGGAGAGAAATTGCGTATCGACACAATATGGAATTGGCCACGAATCCAGGAACTTTTGAGTATTTTTGATTTAGTACATGTAATTGTTCTTTGTGGGTTATGCTATCTCGGAAGATCTCGGATATATAGCCGTACAAGCATTATTAATTGTCTGTCTAGATGTTCTGTTTCTCGCCCGCATTTTTCAGAGGCTACATACCTTACGATAAAAAAGAAACAAACAAAAATAATAATAATAATAATAATAATAATAATAATAATAATAATAATAATAATAATAATAATACCCGTATAAAATTAAATATGATAAACCTAAAAGATGATGTAAATTAAAAAAAAAATGCATAATTCATGATTCTTATTCCATAACTAATGAATACATGTCGTTCGGCAATATTTCTTTACTCTTTGTGTTGTTGTTTTTCTCCCAGTTTCATACTGCAAATCAATCTGGGCAAGCCTGCGTGCTACCTTTAACCGGAACCTGGCCAAAACTACAAGCGATCCAAACGGCAAGCCGCCTAAGTGGGCATTTTATCAACAAATGTTCTTTCTAAAAGACTATGTGTGGCGTGGACAAATGAGTGAAACTCTCCCCTCACCTTCTCAGACACACTCAGAGCCACCAATTGAGACCAAGTTAGAATATGATACCACGGAAACTCTCCCCTCACCTTCTCAGACACACTCAGAGCCACCAATTGAGACCAAGTTAGAATATGATACCACGGAAACTCTCCCCTCACCTTCTCAGACACACTCAGAGCCACCAATTGAGACCAAGTTAGAATATGATACCACGGAAACTCTTCCCTCACACTCACAGACACACTCAGAGCCACCAATTGAGACCAAGTTAGAATATGATACCACGGAAACTCTCCCCTCACCTTCTCAGACACACTCAGAGCCACCAATTGAGACCAAGTTAGAATATGATACCACGGAAGGGGCCGACGAAAGTGTCGACAGTCCTGAATCGATCGAGTCATGTGACAGCCAGGCCCTGGAACCACAGCTTCTGCAGGATGAGGAAGGTGTGGCCAATCCCATGCGCATGGAACCAGGACATGTTCCAGTTCCACCGTCGTCAAAAGTGTTCTTGGCTACAGCACCTCGAGGTCCAGGCCCGGCCGGGGCCTCACCGGCCAGATCCCCTGCCTCCCCGGCGTCTCCTGGGTCCTCCTGGACAGAAACAGGCAAGGGCAGGAAGAGGAGAGCTAAAGATCCCGTGGAGCAGGAAATCTTGAGGTTCGTTCAACGGAAAGCCCGAACATTAAACGTGGTCCGTGCAAATGAGGAAGAGAGCCTGACAGCGTTTGGACATCTTCTGCCATTTTACCGTCAGCTTCCTCCTCTGAAACAAATCCAGTTCCTTCACCACATGAGTGGATACCTGATGGAGTTATACGCCGAATGCTGCCCTCAAGAAAACTGAAAGCATGATAGTAGGGATACATTTGTTAATTTATGTTTGCTGTACCAAAAGGTTCCGTTGGCTTCCAAAGCAATCCCTGTATTACATAAAGAAGTAATATCAAATGCCTACCACCACCACCGTAGACCAACTCTTCAGAACAAGAAGCCTAATTTATCCAGAGCAACAGGCAGCTCACGAGGTTTTGGAGGATGTAAATCGAGTTAGACTGATCATAATTACAGGAATGATCAAATCAAATTTTGTTATGGTCGTGATGATAACCCGATTTCTATGAAAGTCAATGAAATTAAAAATGTTAATTAACATGGTATTAAAATACTGAAATTATAACTATTTTTTACTGTGATATGATTAAAAATATATGTGATGTAAGTTAAAATGAATTTATGTGATAATTTCTCAGCCAATGACATAACTACCCATACCAAAACGTTAATTTAAAATGAACACGGAACAAAATGACGCTAAAAGCTTGGTTCAATACGTATAGTGATAAAGACGAAATGATACTTATCTAAAAAAGATTTAAGCCAAACATAGCAAACGAATTTGATCTAAAAGTAATGTCTCTATGTTGAATAATTTTTTTTTTTCACAATTCAAAAAAGGGAATAGAATTTTCGCTATTAAAATATTAAAATGCATGTATTACGATCCGAAATGATAGCTGATAATAAATGTTAAAAAAGATAGAAAGTTTATCTCTTTTTTTTTTCTTTAAACAAATGATTAGCGTACAAGAAAAGATCAAAACTTATCTTTTGTGGTAGAACACAGCACTGTTTCTCTCACTGCATAAAATCATTTGCCCTTCATTCAACTCCAGTTGTTTTCAGGTTAACAAAAAAAAAAAAAAACGACAACAAAATAATGTGAACTTTGATTTGGAATTTAATAAACTGATTTTTTTATTTAAACTTTACGACCTGTAAGGCGTCACAGATTCTGTTGCTCTAGTGAGAGTTTAACCAATATCTAGTAACCCCATTCAAATGAAGAGGTGCTTTGAGTTTAATGCAGGCCTACATGTATTGAGACTTTTGAAAAAGTGAAGTGTCTCCTTCTTGCAAAATCTTCCTAAAATGAACCAAAGAAACTTACATTTACATGTGTTGAACAATGAACATATCGCGGCCTCTTAAAATAAAATACATTCGTATTACCGAATACGGAAAGTAAAGCCTGAACTTACCAATGCGCACACACGATTCAGTTACATTACAGTTGCAATAAATAATGTACACATGTTTGATGCAAGCGAGTTTAGCACGACCTCTCCAGCTAGTCCACAGTGTTTTACTAGCACAGTAGCAGCTGTAGAAGTTAACCTACAGCTTTTTGATGACTCAGACTCTGAGACAGTCAGAGGTGGGCTACATGTAAAATATTAAGCTTGTCTGGCGCACGCAGTAAACTCTGGGTTTTTAAGCCAGCGACGAACATTCCATTAGCCCTAGTCCTGCGCACGCATTATATTTCAGCTTGTCTGGCGCACGCAGTGAACTCTGGGTTTTTAAGCCAGCGACGAACATTCCATTAGCCCTAGTCCTGCGCACGCATTATATTTCAGCTTGTCTGGCGCACGCAGTGAACTCTGGGTTTTTAAGCCAGCGACGAACATTCCATTAGCCCTAGTCCTGCGCACGCATTATATTTCAGCTTGTCTGGCGCACGCAGTAAAGTCTGGGTTTTTAAGCCAGCGACGAACATTCCATTAGCCCTAGTCCTGCGCACGCATTATATTTCAGCTTGTCTGGCGCACGCAGTAAAGTCTGGGTTTTTAAGCCAGCGACGATCATTCCATTAGCCCTAGTCCTGCGCACGCATTATATTTAAGCTTTGCGCTGACGATAAGTCCAGCCAGAGATGTCACTCGTCACATGATTACAGGTACCGCACGGTACAAAGTTTATCCCAAAATTTGCAGTGCATTTATCAAAATAACAAACAGGTTTATGTATATATATGCTCAAAAAGTGTTAAAAAGATTAAAGGCTCTTTTCTATCTACACCTGTACGGTACAAAGTTTATCCCAAAATTGCAGTGCATTTATCAAAATAACAAACAGGTTTATGTATATATATGCTCAAAACGTGTTAAAAAGATTAAAGGCTCTTTTCTATCTGCACATGTACGGTACAAAGTTTATCCCAAAATTTGCAGTGCATTTATCAAAATAACAAACAGGTTTATGTATATATATATGCTCAAAACGTGTTAAAAAGATTAAAGGCTCTATTCTATCTACACATGACAAAAACAAAACGAAACAAAACAAAACAACAATACAAAAACAAAACAGGAAGAGTAGACACCGCTTGCTATTAACATAAAATATGATAGACTAAGCTTATATCTAACTAAAAAAAAAAAGAAACAAAAAACAACAAACAAACTTTAAAATCACTTATTGAAAAATAAATCGAATAAAATTAGTTTTATAATTTCATCTTTATGGTAGAATTAGGAACCTCTCCTCCAGGTTCGAAATTCATGTTCGAAATATTGTGTTAAATAACTTATAATAAAAATATTGTCCTAGTTATTGTTGTTGCTGTTATTGCTGCTGTTCTTCTAATAATAATAATAATAATAATAATAATAATAATAATAATAATAATAATAATAATAATAATAATAATTATTATTATTATTATTATTATTGTTACAATAAATATCATTGCTTTTCTTATCGTCATTTAAAATACTTACCACTATAACATTTATAACGTGCATCGGAAAATATTTCTTATTTATTTTGTCGTTACCATCGTTTAAAACAATTTTTTTTTTAAACCAACAGCCTCAGCTAGTACCCGTCGCCGCAAAACTGCTGCATCCGTGTGCAGAAGAACTCTACACAGCTACAAACACAGTGCTGCATTTCCAGCCGGACCTGAGCACGACATCGACCTCGAGCCCAGTGGCGAGGCTCCGGACACCGATGAGAAAGAGCAGGGCACAACTGAATTATAACCGGCACAAAACGGAACGAAATGGCTAGGCCGAAATTAAATATTAAAAAAACAAAAAAAGATGGTGAGAGCACGCGGTAGGGAGAATATATATATTATATAAAGAGAGAGAGAGAGGGGGGGACGAAAGGGAGAGAGAGAGAGAGAGAGAGAGAGAGAGAGAGAGAGAGAGAGAGAGAGAGAGAGAGAGAGAGAGGGACGAAAAGAGAGAGAGAGAGAGAGAGAGAGAGAGAGAGAGAGAGAGAGAGAGAGCGAGAGAGAGAGAGAGAGAGAGAGAGAGAGAGAGAGAGAGAGAGAGAGAGAGAGAGGGACGAAAAGAGAGAGAGAGAGAGAGAGAGAGAGAGAGAGAGAGAGAGATGGAGAGATACGCGTAGCTTTTTTTTATTTTTGCTTTTCGAAATACTCAAAATCTCTTGAAACTTGATTGAGTGGCCATTTTAACAGTTTAGTCGGCCCCTATTACCTATGGGCTGCTTCACATTCAGACAAAATAGTTCACCGACAGTTTAATCGATCACTATCATCACAGGGGTATATCACACATTAGGGCTGCGTCACATAACAACAGAACAGTATACAAACAGCTTAATGGACTTCCACCAACTTAGGGCTGTTTCACACTAGGACAAAACAGTATGTCGACAGTTTAGTCGACTCCCACCACCCCATTGTAGCTGTTGAACACTAGGACAAAACAGCATATCGACAGTTTAGTCGACTCCCACCACCATCATTGTATCTGTTAAACACTAGGACAAAACAGTATGTCGACAGTTTAGTCGACTCCCACCATCATTGTAGCTGTTAAACACTAGGACAAAACAGTATGTCGACAGTTTAGTCGACTCCCACCATCATTGTAGCTGTTAAACACTAGGACAAAACAGTATGTCGACAGTTTAGTCGACTCGCACCACCATTGTAGCTGTTGAACACTAGGACAAAACAGTATGTCGACAGTTTAGTCGACTCGCACCATCATTGTAGCTGTTGAACACTAGGACAAAACAGTATGTCGACAGTTTAGTCGACTCCCACCACCATCATTGTATCTGTTAAACACTAGGACAAAACAGTATGTCGACAGTTTAGTCGACTCCCACCACCCCATTGTAGCTGTTGAACACTAGGACAAAACAGTATGTCGACAGTTTAGTCGACTCGCACCATCATTGTAGCTGTTGAACACTAGGACAAAACAGTATGTCGACAGTTTAGTCGACTCGCACCATCATTGTAGCTGTTGAACACTAGGACAAAACAGTATGTCGACAGTTTAGTCGACTCGCACCATCATTGTAGCTGTTAAACACTAGGACAAAACAGTATGTCGACAGTTTAGTCGACTCGCACCATCATTGTAGCTGTTGAACACTAGGACAAAACAGTATGTCGACAGTTTAGTCGACTCGCACCATTTGTAGCTGAACACTAGGACAAAACAGTATGTCGACAGTCGACTCGCACCATCATTGTAGCTGTTAAACACTAGGACAAAACAGTATGTCGACAGTTTAGTCGACTCGCACCACCATTGTAGCTGTTAAACACTAGGACAAAACAGTATGTCGACAGTTTAGTCGACTCGCACCATCATTGTAGCTGTTGAACACTAGGACAAAACAGTATGTCGACAGTTTAGTCGACTCGCACCATCATTGTAGCTGTTAAACACTAGGACAAAACAGTATGTCGACAGTTTAGTCGACTCGCACCATCATTGTAGCTGTTAAACACTAGGACAAAACAGTATGTCGACTGTTTAGTCGACTCCCACCACCCCATTGTAGCTGTTTCACACTAGGACAAAACAGTATGTCGACAGTTTAGTCGACTCGCACCATCAATGTAGCTGTTGAACACTAGGACAAAACAGTATGTCGACAGTTTAGTCGATTATTTACCACCTTAGGGCTGTTTCAAACTAGAAAAAAATCAGTCCATACTGTTTAGTCGATTACTACTAGCTTATGGCTGTTTCACACCATAACAATACCCTATATCGATAGTTTAGTCAACCACTTACCACCATAGAGCTGTTTCACACTAGAACAAAACATTAAACGTATGTCGACAGTTTAGTAGACTTCAACCACCATCATAGCTGTATCACACTAGGACAATACACTAAATCGACAGTTTTGTCGACTTCCACCACCTTAAGGCTGTTTCACACAAGAAAAAATAAAGTCAATCGGCACTCTAGTGGAACACAAACACCTGATCAGCTCGTCAGGACAGTATCACTCTAGAGCGATCTCAAGCCTAACATTTTATTCATTACACAGCTATGACTGGTCTTCACCCCTAATTATTGGGTTTCATCATATTTTATTTGTTGCGCTGCTAACTATAGATAGTGTGAATCACTGATTGAGTTTCATCATATTTATTTTGCAAGCTATGAATGGTCTTCACTTTTACTCTTCGTAAGATTTTATCATTTGTTTCTCCTTTCGTTTAATATATTTCTACCACGAAACCTTACAAAGTTTCAAATAAAAAAAAAAAAAAACCAACAAACATTGCCCCATTATATGTTTCTTTTATTGCCTTGATGATAGATGGAACGGCTGTTCTGTAAGCTCTGAGCACGATTTGATCTTTTTTTTTGGAATTAATCTAAAACATTTTCTATTGACATTGTTCACATAATTTGCCATTCCATGAAGCTAATTCATAACCCATCGTTGAAGATGTAAATACAATACTAACACTAGTCCACATGAAGCACTGCATTTGAAGGTCCGATTGTTATCTATCCCTTCTCAGACAGTTCTCTTTAAAACACTTTGTTTTTGATGTATTAAAAGAAAAAAAGAATAAAGTACCTCTTGCGCATGTATGTTAAATCAATAGTTATTTAGAATTCTAAATGTAAAAAAAAAACAACTTAATACCACGATTTTGATTTCGTGAAGGAAAAATATAATCTTCAAAAACACCGAAACAAAAACAAAAACAAAAAACAAATTAAAAATTTAATACACGCACCATTACCAACAAATTCTGCTACTGGCAAAATTCAGGAATACCCAATTTAACATTTTTAGGCTTTTCAATAAAAATGTGAATGCATAGTGTGAAGATGTCTTTTCTATATGTAATTTATGAAAAAAAAATCTGAAGAAGAGGTGTACAATCTATATTTATATACATGTATAATAAAAGATTCACAATTCAAACTTGTCAATGACAACCTGGATTGATGTCAAGACTTGATGGCGTCCCGTCCACATGATGAATGTCAAGTAAATGCGTCTGACAAGTTTCATTAAAATAGCTAAAATCTGAACCTACACTAAACAAGAGACTCATAGATTTTATCACTGAGATTCTGAAAAAAACAAAAAAGAAAAAAAACAACAACAAACAAACAAACCAGAACCCAAAAGATCAATGAATGTTATGCTGTGTTTATTATTTCCAAAATAGAAAAAAAGAGAGGCATGGAAAAACTAAAATTATACATTTATAGCATAAACGATAATCCATGCATTGAAACTGAAAAACAAAGAAAGAGTTCAGAAAGTACATTATTTGACTTCATATAAAGATTAGCCAAAAAAAAAAAATCCACATTAATTGACTGATACCAAAAATTAAAATTATGAAGGCATGGATCTCTCTCTCTCTCTCTCTCTCTCTCTCTCTCTCTCTCTCTCTCTCTCTCTCTCTCTCTCTCTCTCTCTCTCAGATAAAAAAGGAAATCGAAAGTAAACGTTCAAACATGTTTATTGTTTTGGTGGATTATCATGCGACTTACGTTAGCCAGAAAAGTGCTCGTGCCTAATAAATCAAAAATGCGCGTGCTTATCTTCTAAATCTACCATGATGTCTATTCGGAACAACATCTGAATACCCCTAGTATCATTACAATCACTAACGCTGTTACTTCCTCATCATCACCGAGCTAAACGTCTTCAACTTCATCACTCTATGATTCTGATGTGAGAGGCGTTCGTTAGATCGTCTCCAGTTTGGCATGCCTTTCTCAATACAGTGGATTTTATCGTCAGAGCAAAGCTTAATTAGTGTGGGTGCGCAGGACTAGGTTTAACACATTCCCTCAGTGTCTCTCAAAGTCTTATACAACAAATCTGAGACCGAGGCTCTGTTCTCCGTTGATATTTTTCTCAGATGATCAGGATAAGAAAGCGCATTTCACACCTTATTGTGTAGTGGCTTAGTCGCCGTTCACTTTTTATTTGCCTACTTAAAAACTAGTTCTTGGTAATGAAAGGTAATAAACATGTACGCAACATAGCGAATGGGTATTTTTTTGTTCTTGTTAGAAGGAAGCTGAACTCGGCCTTGTAGCCATTTTTTAACCTATCTAAAATGATCTACAATTTGCTACCATTAAAACCAACAAAGATCTGAGTGCTTTTTGAAACAGAATTATACGTGACATAACTTTTACTTTCGTTTTGAAAAAAAAATAGCGATCTCTAGAAATCCTTTGTCCTCCACAAGTCCTTCCTGATACTGTATGAAAAATTGATTCTAAGACATGTAAATTACATGTCTTTGTCAACTGAATCGGCGAGCAGAGAAACTGAAAAACATAGCGCACAAAGGAGAAAGCCACGTTCCGGCCGGACGATGCCACACATACATGTAATTGAAGAGGCGGGCAGCTGTGAGAAGGGGCTCTCTGAGAATCTATCCTCTCTGGTTGGATCTCGTTAAATCGAACAACGGTCAGGGCGTATCCACTGATCCGGTATGACATTAGATGCCATGACAAGGCACCGGTGTTGAAAGAAAGGGATAAAGTTATTTAAAAGTAGGGCCTTGTACTTCCGCATTGTCATTTTACAATGACTTCCAAAATCTAATAAAATCAAAGCAATATACAATATTCTTGGCAATTTTTGTATGAGTCAAAATCAATAAGTTCAAGTTTTTTAGATTAATTTTTCTTGTATGGCGAGATAAAGAATATCCATCCAGATCTTACTCTGAATAGAGGTTAATCAAAATTCTGTTTCATAAAAGAGGAGAGTTTAGTTATCAGCATATGTGCGGAGAATGAGGCAGAAAATATCACTGATGGAAGGTTGAAAGTCTATTGAATCTTGGCCAAAAGAGGGCATGATTGATTACATGTCTGACCTAATATTTCACTTTTCGTTAGACAGAATCATACCTTCTTATGATACGTTGCCTTATATACTTTAAAACAACTTATTCTAGTTCCAGTAAAAGATTTTTCAAAATGTATTTTACAAGGCTATACATTCCCACCCAAAACAAAAACGCAAAGAAGGGCAGTGTCTCGTGGCAATTATTTGCTATTTGTACCTCCGCTATCATATATAAAAATCTTTATTCCGTAAAAACCGGGAGGAAAGGGGAAAAGCAAAAAAAACCAAGTTAACATAGATTGGACGAATACAGTTTTGATAATGCAAATATGGATGCGAAAGCTCTTGTCAGACCAATCGTGGGTGAACTGAATGAGATGCGAAAATAATATTGGTGATGGCTATGAAAATAATGAAGATAATTCTGATGTTTCTGTTATGTGGTGATAATGTTATTATGGTCATGAAAGTGATTGTAATGAAAATGATAATGAGGATGGTCATAGTGATGTTGGTGACACCGTGATGGGGATATGATCATTGAGATGGTGTCGGTTGTGACGATTATGATTATGACAATTCTGATGGTAATGAGATGTAGTGATTTTGTGGCCATGGAGGTAATAATGATGGCGATGTTGATGAGGATGATGGTCATGTCGATTTTGATTATACCTGGGGTATAATCATGATGATTCTGATGCTGATGAAGATATTACGATGATGGTGATAGTGATGATGATATCATGATGGTGTTGATGATAATATTATGATGGTGGTTATTATGGCGATGATGATAATAATAATTATGATGGTGGTGATGACAATGTTATGATGGTGGTGTTGATGTTGGTAGTGATGGTGGTGATGATAATATTATGATGTTGTTAATGATGGTGTTCATAATAACATGATGGTGGTTATGATGATGGTGATGATAATATCATGATGGTGGTGAGGATGGTGATGACAATATTATGATAGTGATGATGGTGGTGATGATAATATTATGATAGTGATGATGATGGTGAAGATAATATCATGAATTTGTGAAAAAAAAATCTCTAACTCTTATATGTTTCACACATTTTTGCCTTAGATAGAAATAATAATCAAATGTTGAAAATGCTGCTATACATGCACAAATGTCTTTGCGACATTGTCTCGGTGTTCGATCTCTCTAGAATGACAATCGGCATAATATCTACTCCGTCAGTGTACCGTCATATTTTGTGAATACTTGAAAAGACCAAAAGGTCGAAGGCTGTAAGCATTGCAGAGACCTAAATATAGGTAGAGCCCACCAAAAAGTTCACCCCTACACGTATTGCTTTGGGAAAAGTACCGGAAATCAATTGTTTTAAGCGAAATAAAAGATTAATTAAAGGCCAAAACGGGGAAATATATAAAGCCTCTTTCGGTGTAGTAATGGCTACATATTGAAGATAAGAGCCATAGAGTGTAGTAGAAAAGGATCACAAATTCGGCGCTGCAAATTCTCTAAGTGTCCTGGTCGATGTATAAGCATTCACCTTTAGTTGTTGTTGAAACTTGAGACGGTATCTACTCGAACTTGGATTCTACCACACAGAATAATTGCCCAGTCTGAGGTTTGCTCAGCAAAGCTTCATCAACATGACAACAAGTTTTCTACTTGTTCTTCTGCTGATGTCCATCCCACGTCGCACTGAAGCAGATGGTAAGGATGTTTTCCTTTTAAAATAACAGCCTTTCCATGACCATGCTTTTTTTTTTTTATCTCTAATGATAGAGTGCTTTATATAATTATAGCTAGTGGATATTTCAGTACCAGGTACAGATATAATCCTATGCGTTATTTCTATACCAAGCTCTTTACGCATGCGCCGTACGGAAATGCTGTCCGGTTTCTGCGGCCATGTTTACTGCTAGCCTACTGACTCGTCTTATATCAGAGACGGTAACAACAGAACTTACATCAAAATTATACATGTAGTTAATTCAGTAATCGCAAAAATCATTTTGGTTTACATTTAAATTATTTTAGTTTTTGCAATGTCATCTTATTGCATGTCTGACGGAGTTATTCAATCTTCCTAAATATTTAGTGTAAAGCTATCTTTTAATGAAGGCAGTTAGCCATGTCGGCTGTCATGTTTGAATATTTGGCAGAATTTTATAATTATGATATGCTTGAATTTGCATGGAATTTTTTATACTGAATTAATGCAATACTTTTCGTTTTTAAACATATCTTCTCATATGATAATAACTATTAGCAATATTTTAAATTGTGTGTTATTAATCTTATTTTTCTGTCTTGCTTTCTTTTCATTTGAAACGCTATTTTTTTAATAAAATATAACATAGAATAAAGGAATATAATTATCAAATAATCATACGTGAAGATTTCCAAAATATAGTTACTCAAGTTCATTAGAGTCTTGGGTGTTTCCTCAATATGCCAATTGACAGTATTAAATAATAAATGCATCAGTACTGTAAGTAAACCAGATGTATTCACCAAGAAGCAGAATGCAAAATATCAAAATTTGAGACATATCAAAATAATGTGAACCTTATTTCTCGCCTCATGCAGAGTGAACAAAAAATAAAAGACAATACAAAGATGGATAGAAAAAGTAGCGTAAACCCTAATGGCATCGAAAATTTTTAAGTCAATAGCCTCTGGACTAGGTTATCCTACATTTTTATAACCACAAAATGATCGATAACTTTAATCTACCAAGAATGACACATAGGAGAAATATCCCAGAGGCTCTTTCTGTACCTGGCACAGATATACCCTGTGCCCTGTTTTTTTATATACTGTAAAAGCCTACTTTGTAGCAAGGATACTTTCCTTCGAGAAACAATATATTGTCAAGACCGTGATTTTTTTTTTATTTCGTGTAAAAGCTTACAATGAGATGTGTAACTATGTTAGCATTTGTCAGACAGAAGAGAGTTACAGGGTGAGATTCCTGGGTTACTACCTGGGTTAGGAAAGAATAGTGTGAATCTCTTGATGAAAAGTCTACAGTCTAGTGTAAATCTCTTGATGAAAAGTCTACAGTCTAGTGTGAATCTCTTGATGAAAAGTCTACAGTCTAGTGTGAATCTCTTGATGAAAAGTCTACAGTCTAGTGTGAATCTCTTGATGAAAAGTCTACAGTCTAGTGTGAATCTCTTGATGAAAAGTCTACAGTCTAGTGTGAATCTCTTGATGAAAAGTCTACAGTCTAGTGTGAATCTCTTGATGAAAAGTCTACAGTCTAGTGTGAATAAGTTCAGTCCGCTCCCGGCCTTACCCTGCACACACACACACACACACTTGTATTTTCGTCACTCAAAACTCATTTAACAAAAGAGGAAAAACGAAGTTTTGTTCTAATCACACTAAGCCCGTATTACGTAGATGCTCAGGGGTTTTGCTTGTATTTGAAGTTCAAACAAAAGATCTTGAAAGTTCTATAGTGGATTTGATGTTAGAAAAATGGTTGCATGAGGCGTGAAATAAGGTTTGATATGTCTCAAATTTTAATATTTTGTATTCTGCTTCATGACTTGCGGTGATATATCCAAACATTTCTCGCTGTAACATGGAAGAATGTTATGCACATAACTATGCTGTTTAATTGTTATTCTCAACAGATTTGTGTTCCTTCGATATCAGACATGTTGTCTTTATCATGGACCAAGGGCCCTCTGATACAATGACGTATTATACATTTCGAGAATTTTCTCAAACCGTAGTAGACCATCTTCACGATCAGAATCTTATCACCTACATCACCTTTGACCCCAGTGCGCCAGAACACGACACCTTAAACCTGATTGTAAACTCTCGGAGTGTCGGGAATTTTACAGCAGACATATGGCACCAGAGAGCAGAGCCAAAGCATAGGCGTTACAAGTTGGATTTCATGAAAAAGGCAACTCGAAAAATCTCTATAGTTTTGCTTGTGTCCAATCTGTTGCAGGTCCGGAAATCTTTGAGCAGTGATTTTGACTGTGAAGAATACACGGGTGACGTAGAAAAGTGTGTAATTGTGCACGAGATATTTATAAACAACCATCGCGCAGCTAAAGAGAGGGACGTGTATCCTCCCTGTATGTATAACATACAATCTGACTTTAAAAGCTTAGCGGATTTTCACTAATCAATATGAAAACTGATCCGAAGTGTAAAATGTCATTTCCATGTGAGGGATTTCTGCAGAGCATTGCGGGACGCGTCCAACATGCAGAGGATATATGCCACGCAAGCTTTTAGGAGAGTTGAGGAAAAAAAACGAAAAATAAACGATGTTGAAAAGAGTAAATTAATGATCTTTAAGTTAAAATCCTACATGTATATTTTCTGAGTACGTCTGGTATGTTGTGAGCGATTCACACATGAACGCTGTGTATCAAAAATTTTCATATGGAAGCATGGAACGTTTTTATGAAGTGTTTGAGACAGCAAAATATACATTCATTCTTTTGCAGCCCCTTGAATTTTTCGGATCGGATTGGAGGCAACCCGCAGCAATACTGAACACCGTTCCTCCTTGCAGTTATTTTCAAATGTCACCTCTTATTGTTCAAAATATACAGGAGGCGAAAGAAATTCCCAGAACTTTCCAAAGGAAACTGATACCTTTTTTAGAGTTTATAAAAAACGACTTTTTCAAAATTTCTTTTGGTTTAAAGCAAACTAACGCTGGTGCTGGACATAAATTTCACTGGGGTCAAGGTAAAGATTTGTTGTTCTCTTACTCGGCCTCAGGAGAACCTAGAAACAATCACGCCAAGAGATGTGCGATTTGGCGATTTTTTCTTAAGAATGATTATTTATATGAAAAGGAATTGATTGATGAAAAATGGTTCAGCGTGAGATGTGGTTGAGATAATATTGAGGCACTAGTATGTCAGAAGAAAAATTTGCCACGCAATAAATCTATGGAGTATACGGAGAATTTTTATAGTAACAGTTTAAGTTTATATGCTAAAGGCAGTTTTGGAGAGCTTCTCAGTCAGGGGTCACAGGAGAGGCGAGAGCTGACTTCAATGTCAAGCACAGTGACGTCAGGATATCTCAAGAGACAACTGGAGGATATTCGAGGAACGTCTGTGAGAGGACTTGTACCGGGTGCCACCGTAACCTTCAACTCGAGATCCGAGCTGCGTGACCTCTTGGAACTCTTACGTCCACTGTTCCACTTATGCGAGAATGATCAGAACACGGACCAGAATCAGGGCCAGAAGTTTTACAAACCCCAAAGCGTTCCTCTTTCTCTGGTCTGTGATGGCAAGAAGGACTGTTCCTCGGGATGTGACGAGTCGTCGTGTTAGGAGCCTGGCAGCAGTGTTTGTGATTCCACGCTGTTTCACTGTAGGTTCGGGCAGTGTGTCCCTCCTGAGGCCAGGTGTGACCTAATTCCAGACTGTCAGGATGAAACAGACGAGGAAACCTGCGAGCCGGAGTGTTCTCATCGATATATGCAGCAGTGGACGTTGTCTGCCCAGGTCTTGGTTTCATGATGGATTGATGGACTGCGACGATGGAGATGATGAATCCGAAACTTCGTCAGTTGATGACACGTCATGTGTATTCCTTTGCAACAGGTCCAAGTGTATAACAGAACACATGTTAAATGATGGTGAGGTTGACTGCCAGGGACCAGAGGGACCACTGGATGCAACTCTAGGAGCTCTCGAACCTTTTACCTGTGTTCGACAAGGCGACAAGTTTACCAGCTGGGCTCCGAAATGCGTGGTTGTTCGAGATTTGTTCGGGCAGATCATCGGCTGTAGAGACTTCCAGCAATTTGAGGAATTTCAATGCCCTAAAGGCTACGTGAAATCTCCGGACTCCTATTGTATTCCTTTATCTAACGTGAAAGATGGCAAAGAAGACTGACTATGGGGAGGATGAAGGGGTGAACCCTCTACCGAACCTAGTGAACTATTTCAAGTTTAGCCCGACCAGAGCCCAGGCTGTGCTACTGTCCAATATCTGTGATGGGAGACGTGACTGTCAACAGGGAGAGGATGAACTGGACTGTGGTCACTATTGTCCACCAGGCCTCTTGTGTCTGTCTGGAGCAATCTCTGCTGCTCTGTAAAATAAGACGCTGCCACCAGAACTCTGTCCTCGATACATGCTGACACACGATATCTAGATTTGTCTGGAGTCTCTGGTTTCCATGAGTCTATTAACATCCACCCCAGAAATCACCTGTTACACCTCAAAACCCTTAAACTTTCAGGTTGTAGAATAAAATCTGTGATCAAAAGATTCAACGATATAGAAAGATATTGTTCCATGAATGAAAATGCTTGTAAGACAATATCAAAAAATAAAGATTTCCAAATGGTCAAGATTGTGGACATGAGTTTCAATGAGCTCACAGAGCTTTCAAATTGTTCTTATATAAACCTGATGCTTACTTTGGAAGAACTCAATCTGTCTTACAATGCCAAGTTGTTCAGATTGGGACGAAACGCTTTCAGTGGTCTGGAATTCTTAACTATTTTGGATCTGAGCTATACGAGTCTGTCTTGGCTTGCTCCGGACATGTTTGACGGATTGACCAGCCTTAAAGAGCTTTCTCTGGAGGGGACACCACTTGTTTCTGTCAGGTTCGTTTTACCGGAAAACACGGAAATCTTGAACGTTCAGTTCACAAACATTGCCGACGTTGGCGAAGATGTGTTCAGTAAGGTGACGAACATAAGGAAGGTGAACTCATCCACTTACAAACTTTGCTGTCCAGCGGTGCTCGGCTCTAGAATTCCCAAACATTTATGCCATTACACTGGAGGGGCTGTTTCGTCTTGTACAAACTTAACAGAAGAACCATCGCTTCGTTTTGTAGCTTCGTTTGTTGGTTTGGTAACTCTTGTTGGGAATGCTGCAGCTCTCGTGTACCGTCTCGTTTGGGACAGAGAGATGTTGAAGAAACCCTTCAGCTTTTTCTTCACTAACCTCGGCGTGTCTGATTTATTCACGGGCGTGTACCTCATAACAGTTGCCGGCGCGGACGCAGTGTTCCACGGGAAGTTTGTTATCTACGACTTCAACTGGAGAAGAAGCCGCATGTGCCAGGCCATCGGTGTCCTCGTAACAATGGCGAGTGTCACCTCAACTCTCTTCATCTCTCTGATAACGGTCGACAGATATCTGGCTGTACGCTTTCCTTTGGGGGAATTTCGCTTCAGCATCCTCAGAGTGTATTTAGCTGTAACGGGAACCTAACGTTTGGGCCTGTTGACTGCTTTGTTGCCAGCCTCGCCATTCACCCAACACTGGAAGGTCTTCTGAACAAACGGCATGTGTGTAGCTCTTCCCCTGGGCACCGAGAGACATCCTGGACAGTGGTACGGCACAACTCTTTTTGTCGGCTTCAACCTCCTCTCCTTCATCTTCATTGGTGTCGGTCAAACCCTCATCTATCGGACGCTGAAAAACACGAGGAAGCGCATGAGAAAGGGTATGAGCAAAAACAGCCAATTGTGTCAAAACCAGACGCTTCAAGAGTATGAGGTTGCTAAGCGACTGTTCCTTGTTGTGATGACCGACTTCCTGTGTTGGTTTCCGATCATCACCCTGGGGGAGATGGCCCTGGCCGGTGTCAATCTCGGAGACGCCGCCTACAGGTGGTCAGCACTCCTGGTGAAGCCCATCAACTCCGCCGTTAATCCTGTCCTCTACACGCTACTGGATGTGCGGAAGAAATGGGAGAACTTTAAGGAAGCTCGCAGGCAGAAGCGGAAAGCTGCAGCAAACAGACACAGGTTGACCGGGAAAACGGCCGCGCCAAGATGTCTTCTGCGCAAGTGTTGCAGGATTCTGGTCAAGATTAAGTTAGTGACACTGACCAGACGAAAGAGGAACTTGGTGTCTGACCAACACCTTGACAGACATAATACCAGTGTAAAGAGACTGACGTCAGCTATAAGTAAGAAAGTCAAATAAGATTTCCCTGACTACAGTTACTATCTTTCATTCTCACGCTTTGTTTGTATTTCGTATCATTGTCATAAAAATGTAAATGTGATCTTAGGGTTAATCTTTAAGGTCTATTTTTAACCCCTCATTGAGATCATTTTCTAATCAAATCTTATCATACTTTACATTCTTTCCAACATTTATTATCTATCACATTAAAATAAAAGCGCAGCTATGATTGAGTGTAAGGCAAATAAGTTTTATACAATTTTTTGACAAGAATTCACAACCTTTTAATAAGCGCTTATTGATTTTCAACATAGAGTTGTAAATTGAAGAGATAGCTGATATTCCATACTCTCTCTCTCTCTCTCTCTCTCTCTCTCTCTCTCTCTCTCTCTCTCTCTCTCTCTCTCTCTCTCTCTCTTATTGTCTCTCCCTCACTCTTTCCTAGAAAATCTGTTTAAAACTAACCACACTTTTTTTTATCAGAGTAGCTTCACTTACTCTTTCTTTCTCACAAAAATGTATAGAAGTGTTTTTATTGAAATTATATGACCGAAATCATTCAATATAATCACATTGTATGTTTTGTGTTATTGTAAGGCAATAGCTGCAAGTTTCTCACGGCAATGAATCAAGATATTTTCTTTTCTTTTCTTTGTTAAACACAGAGGAAAAGAGGGGCAGGGATTATCCCAAGTAAAAGTGACATACGGGTTGCCAGAGATAGGCTATACATGTGTATATATTCCAATTTGTATTCTTTAGTTTCACAAATCGTATATAAAAATTTACCATATCTTTTTATAACTTTTCTTTTGCCCTCGCTCCTTCATTTGACTCATACGTTGCTGACTACCACAGTTATACACTGGATAATGCAGTTGTCTGCACTCTGAAAGTTTTTAGATTATTTTATTTTGAACGTTTGAGAGCTAAGATCCAGCTGTAAAAGCTGAAGCAGTGGATTAGACTTTATTTTTTCTTCAAAGACTTTTTTTTATCAATTGCAGAAGTTTTGGCTTTCTTTCAATACTAACCAGTAAAATTGATATTTCGGCAAATTTTTGCGGCTGTTTGAGGGGAAAAAGGCCTAGAAAAAAGATGCCAAGATGTAAACAACAAGAAATAACATGCTTCACATAACATCAATCTTAAAGCCAAAGGGTTATAAGGGCAAATGCAGGGATTTACAAGTGGGGAAAAAACAACATGAAAGCTTAAATAATAGAGCACTTACACTCACTAGAGTTATATATCTATATTATAAAAGAATTCCTTATATTCAAACTTTTGGTCTTTAAAATTATTACATTGAAAACACAGGAAACAGTTCAGTTGATACCGTAAGGCCTCTTCTTTACATCATATTTTGTGGAGAAGTGACCAATTATAAAGAGAAAGCTTGTGGTATATTTTGTGGACTTACTGATAATTTGAGACGTAATTTTAGACTAAGAGGTATATGTTTACAAAATTAACCCAAGCACAACTTGACTGGCCTGGATAAAAAGTATAGATCTAGAACTTTCAGTTAGAATATTTTTTTTCAAGCAGTATCCTGACAGATGAGGCCAGATCGATCTTTTGTTGCTCAATCTACTTACACTGTATTTTATACTCCAGTGGTTTTTCTTGAAAGAATAAACCAAAAGATTTTTAAGAAAGACAACGAATGAGAAAAGAGAGAGAGAGAGAGAGAGAGAGAGAGAGAGAGAGAGAGAGAGAGAGAGAGAGAGAGAGAGAGAGAGAGAGAGAGAGAGAGAGAGAGAGAGAGAGAGAGAGAGAGAGAGAGAGAGAGAGAGAGAGAGAGAGAGAGGGAGAAAGTGATTTTTTCTGTTGTTTTTTTTTTAAACCGTTAACCACTTGAAAAATAATTATGTGCTATATCAAGATCAAGAATTTCTTGCCTTCAGAACTTCTAAAACAACTAGATCTAGTCGTTATTCTTTGATAGAATGCAGCATTAAAGCTTTACATAGAAAACATTAAACAATTAAAAAAAACTGGTGAAAGATATGAGACAGAAAGGTATGTAGATAAAGGTATAAATAACGAGTGAGAAAGAGAGAAAGATAGAGGGAGATGGCTAAAGTCGAAGAAAAGTAGAAGATCTGGCAAAAATTGGATGTAAAAACAGACAAGATAGCTGAGGACAGCCTCAGGAATTTATTCTTTATTTCATCGTACACAGCTTATCAGTAATAAAAACTATGAACAAGGAAAATGTATAATGTAGAACTTAAAATATTTAATTCAGAAAATGAATGATGCATTATTTTGATCTTTAAGCATTTATTGATTTTTTCATGTTAAGATTCTGAGGCGGCATCACTTTTAATCGGCAGTGAATTTCCTTGGTTTTATGATAGACTTGCGTTGATAGACTTGTGTTGTTTCTGTAATGTCATGAAAGAAGTTATTAAGCTACAATTCCAGTTTTTGATATTTAAATCATAGCTGAAGATATGTGGAATCTAAGCTTTTTTTCTTTACTTTGAACACAAGCGTTGTAATTCATATTGATTGACAGAAAAATTAATAAAAGTTTTTTTTTTTTTAGCAATTGATGTATTTGCTTTTTTTTTATTGGTATAAATAATATCTGATGTTATATTTAGAAACCCACTGTATCAAGATTTTCCTGCAAATACGTTCTCCAGGTTCCAAACTGCAACAACAACAACAACAACAGCAACAACAACAACCACAACAACAACAACAACAGCAACAACAACAGCAACAACAACAACAACTACAACAACAACAACAACAACAAAAAGCGAAGAAAGTTTTGTTAACATGACGATTGAAAGAGTTTATGGATTCAATTTTGCTATTTGAGAAATATTTCGTCTCATAATTTTGTGACCATTAAATATAAATCTCCAAGAAATGCAATTTTCAGAATCAAGAGTTAATGCCCCTTCGTTTAAGTCTTTTCTTAGGTGAAAGAAGAGCACACGATAGAGTTTCACTCATCTTTGAATGATTTTAACTCAATTAAATGAGGAAGTTTGCACTGTTTAGAGGGCGATTTTGCAAAAGCTCAAGACATGCTCTGTGTGTGCCTTGACATAGCGGACATGTGGGGTCTTCTCTCTACCCCCACCATACCAGATATACGTTAGAGAAGATGTTCACTGATCAATATGAAAACTGATCCGACGTGTCAGATGTCATTTCCATGTGTGGGATTTCTGCAGAGCGTTGCTGGACGCATCCAACATGCAGCGAATATCCGCCACGCAAGCTTTTAGGAGAGTTGAGGAAAAAAAAAACGAAAAATAAACCATGTTAAAAAGAGTAAATGATCTTTAAGTTAAAATCCTTCCTGTATAGCACTGTTGTGCGGTGGATGAGAAAAAATAATTATGCTGTTTTCTCGACACTATTTTTTGTGACAATTGCTTAAGTCAGTGGCTAAGGACGATGGGAAAACGGAAAACAAAAACGATTTTAAAAGAAATGGGTTTCCACAACTATTTTTTTATTATACAATATTAAAAAAAGGAATTTGACCTTTACTTTTACAAAGCCATGGAGTGACTTTTATCGAAATTAATTACGCACAGAAATTTCTTGTTGTTTGAGTTATTTTAATTTGTTTTGTTTAATGCTTTTTGTGTCTGTTTTTTTTAATCATAACTAGATAAACCTTTCTCACTTCCATTCTCTCTCTGTCTTTCTCTGTCTCTGTCTCTCTCACTTTCTCTGACTCTCTCACAGACTATCTCTCTCTTTCTCTGTCTCTCTCTGTCTCAGCTTCTCTCTGTCTCTTTTTCCGCCTCTCTCTCTCGGTCTTTCTCCCTGTCTTTCTATGTCTCTCTCTATCGCTGTCTCTCTTTTTCTCTTTCTCTCTCTCTTTCTCTGTCTCTCTCTGACTCTTCCTCTGTCTCCCTCTATTTCTCCAAGACTCTGTCTTTCTCTCGGTCCCTATGTTTCTGTCTCTCTCTGTCTCTGTCAGTCTATGTGCCTCTCTTTCTCTGTCTCTCTCTTCCTCTGTCTCTGTCTGTCTCTCTCTTCCTCTGTCTCTGTCTCTCTCTTCCTCTGTCTCTCTCTGTCTCTCTCTTCCTCTGTCTCTGTCTGTCTCTCTCTTCCTCTGTCTCTGTCTGTCTCTCTCTTCCTCTGTCTCTGTCTCTCTCTGTCTCTCTCTTCCTCTGTCTCTCTCTGTCTCTCTCTTCCTCTGTCTCTGTCTGTCTCTCTCTTCCTCTGTCTCTGTCTCTCTCTATTTCTGTGTCTCTCTTTCTCTGTCTCTCTCTTTTTCTCAGTCTCTCTCTCTCTTTCTCTGTCTCTGTCTCTCTCTGTCTCTCTCTTCCTCTGTCTCTCTCTGTCTCTCTCTTCCTCTGTCTCTGTCTGTCTCTCTCTTCCTCTGTCTCTGTCTCTCTCTGTCTCTCTCTTCCTCTGTCTCTGTCTCTCTCTGTCTCTCTCTTCCTCTGTCTCTGTCTCTCTCTGTCTCTCTCTTTCTCTGTCTCTGTCTCTCTCTGTCTCTCTCTTCCTCTGTCTCTGTCTCTCTCTGTCTCTCTCTTCCTCTGTCTCTCTCTTTCTCTGCCTCTCTCTGTCTCTCTCTCTCTCCGTGCCTCTCTTTCTCTGTCTCTCTTTCTCCCTCTCTCTCTCTCTGTCTCTCTGTCTCTGTCTCTGTCTCTGTCTCTCTCTCTCCCTCTCTCTCTCTCTCTCTCTCTCTCTCTCTCTCTCTCTCTCTCTCTCTCTCTCTCTCTCTCTCTCTCTCTTTCTCTTGCATAATCAACAGCTTCTCTGTCACAAAAAATTCTTGCTTGTTTCGATATTTTGTTTTATCCGGTGCAGCTTTTTTAAGTAAAGAATATGTAACACCTTTCATACACGCCAATGTTTTCAAACCCAAAGTCTTTCATAAACGTTTAATTCTTATGTATATAGCTTTAGCAGTTTCATTTTTATCTATGCCAAACAGTTCCTGAGTTAAGGGTTTACCATACACTTTTTTTTATAAATAATGAGAAAAACTTGTTTTCATCTACTTTTTTTTTTTTTTTTTGAAGCACATCCGAAAATACATCATTTTAGCGTGCAGAAATTTTCGGTTAAATGATAAGAAAAAAATCATTTCAAAATAATTTTCCATACACGTATTTTCTAAGCAGATATTTCTGTCTTTAGCGGTGCATAGAAAGGACATCGAATAGTGCACGTCAATTTCAGTTAGACTTGAACGCAAGTTGAGCTTAAAAATTTTGAAACTTAGATCTCCATCGAGTCCTGAGAGCACCACGGTAAGCAATTTAAAATATTCTAAGTAAAAATTTGAAGTCATTCTATCTGAAAAATTAAAAAAAAAGAAGTATAATTATATATAAGAAATTTGGAAATATTTTTGCTGCGTATTTAATTTTCCCAATATATTTTTGCCTTAAAAACCAAGTCAATTTGTTCCTCACTTTTCTGGCTTAATTCTTTCAAGTAATCTCGAAGCAGTTATTTCGTATTGACTCTGCTTTATCACAATATATATATATATATATATATATATATATATATATATATATATATATATATATATATATATATATATATTTGCGAATTAGTAGGATTATTCCTCCTTTCGCAGCTCCAATACCTCAACATCAATGTAAGACTCTACCGAGATGACGGGCTCGCCATAACGAACCAGACTCCTAGAAATGCCGACAAGATAAAAAAAAGAAATATGCAAGATATTCAAGGAGAATGGACTAAGCATAACAGCTGATGCGAATAAAAAGGTGGTAGATTTTTTGGACGCCACCCTCAATCTCAGTACGGGGCTATATCAACCGTATCAAAAACCAAAAAGCAAAATCAACTATATCCACCGTGATAGCAACCATCCACCCCCCCCCCAATATTTAAAAACTTGTCGAAAGGGATAGAATTACGCCTCTCAAACAACTCCGCTAATGTTAATATTTTCAACAAGGCAGCAAAGCCATGTAATGCCGCACTAAGGACAAACGGGCATAAACAACAAATACAATACACCAAAAACGATAAGCCAGAAGAAAAAGCCGCCAAAGCAAACCACAATCACACTACTGGCGAAATAAATACACCACCCAATGAAAAAAGAGACGAAAAAAACAAGAAGAAAATACGAAAGAGAAACATCATCTGGTTCAACCCCCCATTCAGTGTAAATGTCGCCACCAACATCGGGAAAATGTTTTTCGGACTCCTCCACACGTGCTTCCCAACAAACAACAAGCAGCACAAAATATTAAATAAAAACACTGTAAAGCTAACCTATAGCTGCATGCAGAATATGAAAGAAATAATTTCTAATTACAATAAAACAGTCCTTGAATCTACAAAGATAAAAGAAAAACAAGGAAAGACTTGCAACTGCAGGGATAAAAAATCTTGCCCACTCAAAGGCCAGTGCCTCCAAAAGGGGGTGGTATACAAGGCAACTGTGGAACAGAAACCCTCGAAAAAACAAGACACCTATATAGGAATAACAGAAAATGAGTACAAAACCAGATACAATCAGCATACATCGAGCTTTAGACTCAACCACAAAAAATCAGCCACAACTTTAAGTGAATTCATATGGAAACTTATGGAATCTAAAACCGAATGCCACTTATCATTGGATGTAATCGAAAGAGCGCAGCCATACTCAGCGGCAACAAACAGATGCAACCTTTGCATAGCAGAGAAATATTTCATTCTAAAAACAAAACCAAGCCTCAACAAAAGAAGGGAAATATTTTCATCGTGCCCCCACAGAAAGAAACATTTACTACAAAACTACCAGTGGCCCGGAAACAAAACAACAACACAAGGTCGGAACGGCAACCGAACACACCTCAGTCATACCCGAAGAGAGCGGAGGACAGGCGACAGCTTTGAGCTCCGCTTGAAACACAAATGTAGTATGCCGAGAATTTAAGGTAAGATCTATATCTATGAAATGCTCCCACAGTTGAGCACTCTTATCAATTATTCCAACTTATCTTCAAACTATATATATATATATATATTTATCATCAAATAAAAATTTTTCAATGAATAGAGGCGCTGCATCCTACACAGAAAAATTTCCCATCAGAGTGCACCAATGATAAGCGCGTCCAAAGGGTTTGGCGGTGTATTACACTTTTATATTCATGACATATATATACAGAATCGGGTGCATTCTAACTTTTAAAAGGACGTACTTTTATTCTTGATTTATATCTGGTCGACATAATATTGAATATTAGAAAAAAATATTTTTTAACTGCGGTTTTTCGATAAAAGTACGCAAAATAATTTTAAAATAATTCAAACCAATGTGGCTTTTGTTTAAATTTATGTAAGATCAACCGAAAATTTATTCAATCGTGAGCAATATAGGGTTGCATAGATGGAGCAAATAAAATTTGAAAAAAAAATGCATTGATTATTTGTAAGGAGTATTTTATTTCTTTATCGGGACTGTTTCACATTGACCTGTGTCTTTTTTTTTTATAAAAGTATTGTAATATTTTTGTACTTTTAGATGCGAATTACGTGGGAGATGTCAAGATTTGGGTTAGGTGCACCATGAAAGAGAGACAAGTCAAAAAATCGGGTTAGGTGCACCGTGACAGAGGGAGATATCAAGAACCGGGTTAGGTGCAGCGAGACAGAGGGAGATGTCAAGAATCGGGTTAGGTGCACAGTGACAGAGGGAGATATCAAGAATCGGGTTAGGTGCAGCGAGACAGAGGGAGATGTCAAGAACCGGGTTAGGTGCACCGTGACAGAGGGAGATGTCAAGAACCGGGTTAGGTGCAGCGAGACAGAGGGAGATGTCAAGAATCGGGTTAGGTGCACCGTGACAGAGGGAGATGTCAAGAACCGGGTTAGGTGCAGCGAGACAGAGGGAGATGTCAAGAATCGGGTTAGGTGCAGCGAGACAGAGGGAGATGTCAAGAATCAGGTTAGGTGCACCGTGACAGAGAGAGTTGCCAAGAATCGGGTTAGGTGCAGCGAGACAGAGGGAGATGTCAAGAATCGGGTTAGGTGCACCGTGACAGAGGGAGTTGCCAAGAATCGGGTTAGGTGCACCGTGACAGAGGGAGATGTCAAGAATCGGGTTAGGTGCACCGTGACAGAGGGAGATGTCAAGAATCGGGTTAGGTGCACCGTGACAGAGGGAGATGTCAAGAATCGGGTTAGGTGCACCGTGACAGAGGGAGATGTCAAGAATCGGGTTAGGTGCACCGTGACAGAGGGAGTTGCCAAGAATCGGGTTAGGTGCACCGTGACAGAGGGAGATGTCAAGAATCGGGTTAGGTGCACCGTGACAGAGGGAAATGTCAAGAATCGGGTTAGGTGCACCGAGACAGAGGGAGTTGCCAAGAATCGGGTTAGGTGCACCGTGACAGAGGGATTCACAGGTTAGGTGCACCGTAACAGAAGGAGTTGCCAAGAATCGGGTTAGAGTTGTTGCCAAGAATCGGGTTAGGTGGACCGTGACAGAGAGAGTTGCCAAGAATCGGGTTAGGTGCACAGTGACAGAGGGAGATGTCAAGAATCGGGTTAGGTGGACAGTGACAGAGAGAGTTGCCAAGAATCGGGTTAGGTGGACAGTGACAGAGAGAGTTGCCAAGAATCGGGTTAGGTGCACAGTGACAGAGGGAGATGTCAAGAATCGGGTTAGGTGCACAGTGACAGAGAGAGTTGCCAAGAATCGGGTTAGGTGGACAGTGACAGAGGGAGATGTCAAGAATCGGGTTAGGTGCACAGTGACAGAGAGAGTTGCCAAGAATCGGGTTAGGTGCACAGTGACAGAGAGAGTTGCCAAGAATCGGGTTAGGTGCACAGTGACAGAGAGAGTTGCCAAGAATCGGGTTAGGTGGACAGTGACAGAGAGAGTTGCCAAGAATCGGGTTAGGTGCACAGTGACAGAGGGAGATGTCAAGAATCGGGTTAGGTGCACAGTGACAGAGAGAGTTGCCAAGAATCGGGTTAGGTGGACAGTGACAGAGAGAGTTGCCAAGAATCGGGTTAGGTGGACAGTGACAGAGAGAGTTGCCAAGAATCGGGTTAGGTGCACCGTGACAGAGAGAGTTGCCAAGAATCGGGTTAGGTGCACCGTGACAGAGAGAGTTGCCAAGAATCGGGTTAGGTGCACAGTGACAGAGAGAGTTGCCAAGAATCGGGTTAGGTGCACCGTGACAGAGAGAGTTGCCAAGAATCGGGTTAGGTGCACCGTGACAGAGAGAGTTGCCAAGAATCGGGTTAGGTGCACCGTGACAGAGAGAGTTGCCAAGAATCGGGTTAGGTGCACCGTGACAGAGAGAGTTGCCAAGAATCGGGTTAGGTGCACAGTGACAGAGAGAGTTGCCAAGAATCGGGTTAGGTGCACAGTGACAGAGAGAGTTGCCAAGAATCGGGTTAGGTGCACCGTGACAGAGAGAGTTGCCAAGAATCGGGTTAGGTGCACCGTGACAGAGGGAGATGTCAAGAATCGGGTTAGGTGCACCGTGACAGAGAGAGATGTCAAGAATCGGGTTAGGTGCACCGTGACAGAGGGAGATGTCAAGAATCGGGTTAGGTGCACCGTGACAGAGAGAGTTGCCAAGAAGAGTTGCCAAGAATCGGGTTAGGTGCACCGTGACAGAGAGAATCGGGTTAGGTGCACAGTGACAGAGGGAGATGTCAAGAATCGGGTTAGGTGCACCGTGACAGAGGGAGATGTCAAGAATCGGGTTAGGTGCACCGTGACAGAGGGAGTTGCCAAGAATCGGGTTAGGTGCACAGTGACAGAGGGAGATGTCAAGAATCGGGTTAGGTGCACAGTGACAGAGGGAGATGTCAAGAATCGGGTTAGGTGCACAGTGACAGAGAGAGATGTCAAGAATCGGGTTAGGTGCACCGTGACAGA
>JAWDGP010002927.1:0-238062 GCA_033675545.1 Elysia crispata | reverse complement strand
CGTAGTAATAGTAGTAGTAGTTGTTTGTTTTGTAGTAGTAGCTGTAATAGTATTTGTTGTAGTGGAAGTTGAAGTAGAATAAGTAGGAGCAGCAGCAGCAGTAGTAGTAGTAGTAGTAGTAGTAGTAGTAGTAGTAGTAGTAGTAGTTATTGTTGTTCTTGTTGTAGTAGTTGTAGTTGTTATCTTAGTTGTAATGGTAATAATTAAATTTATTAGGGTGGATTCTGCCGAGAATATTTTATCCTTTAACCTTTCCGGCGTAAAAATATATTTAAAGTTTTAAACCAATGAATTAGGCAAATAAAATGGAAAAAAAATGAAATCATACTATGATAAATTTTAATGGTGCATCACATTTGTCACCATGGTAATTGAATCGCTTCTTAAAAAGGATGATGTAAGCACTAAACAAATATGCATAACGGCATACGTATTATTACATTGAATTATTAATAGTACTTCATTTTATATGTAGGCGCCTAGTCTTATAAAAAATGTTCACCTTTATTCGTTGTAGAAACTAGCAAAGAATGTCATCAAATTAACAAAAGAAATACGAAGAACAGCTTATACATGAAATATTCATCCAAATCACAGAGTATTTTATCAGAAAAGGCCATAAAATGCATGGCAAAATAACTTTAGGAGTGATTTTGCAGGATTCCACGCGGCCATCTCTGATCCAGCTGTTATTTTGTATGTTAATGCGGTAATCAAGAGTCGACTTGCAAGTGATTAGTGGAAATACTTTTTCTTTATTGAACTTTATGATTCCCAGTTAGATAGTTATCATAAAAAACAAAAAAATGTTTGGGTCAATGATAAATATTAAATTTCTCTTATAGCAAAACATTGAAAAGAGTACATTATAATCCCGGTTATTACCTTTGGTAGTTTATCTCTTTTCAAAGATCAGCGCGTGAAATCATGACTTTGCGGTAAGTTCAGGTGTGCTTCATCATAGCATCAACCACTGCAAAATCTAAATCTGTTCCAGGGTAAAGATAAGGAGCATAACCGGATTTATTAACACGGTGACTGATTGTACTATCTAGAACTATGACAATAAACCAACTCAAAATTACTCTTCTCTTTTTTAAGTCAGCTATTAGATTTAGTCTAAGAAAGAGAGAGAGAGAGAGAGAGAGAGAGAGAGAGAGAGAGAGAGAGAGAGAGAGAGAGAGAGAGAGAGAGAGTTAGATTGAGACAGAGATGCATACAGTTAGATGTCTCAAGAGTAGATCGTAAATTGGAGAGGCCCCGGTATTTAAAAATTATTGCCAGTTTAACAAAGCTTTTGTAAGATGGAATATTTCGAAAAAAAGTAATAAATGAGCAACAAAAGAAAAAAAAAAGTTTCTCTTTGTTTAGGCTAACGAATTAATCAAACGACTTCTGAGTACGATTATGATAATGATGGAACATTTCGGAAAAAGTAATAAATGAGCAACAAAAGAAGAAACAAGTTTCTCTGTGTTTAGGCTAATGAATTAACCAAACGACTTCTAAGTACGATTATGATAAAACCTTGTGAGCTGTGGGAGTGAGCTAATAACTATAAAGTCGCAGGTGTTCAGTTCTACCGCTTTCTTGGTCGATTTTCTTCATGTGCTGTAAATAGATTTGAACTTTCTAAATAGACCATATAAGAATGTAATATAGAACCGACCTCTCTATTCACTGTCTATTCTTTTGAACAGACGTAAAAGCGAATTTCCATCAAAATAATCTTGTGTAATAGCAGTGCTCAGTAACGGGGATTTTACTGGCGCTATTTAGTTTAAAGATTCTGCAGTTTTTCCTATGGGTTCTATTTAATGTAAAGAGAGTGTCAGACCACCATTGATCGATAGCGTTATTACAATGTTTCAAACAAGAACATAAGCCACTCACTGACTGACGGTATCAACAAAAGTTTTTCGAACTTAAAGACAAAGTTGGTTTGAAAGAAAATGTAAGTTATAGTTCTTACAAGCAATTATGTATGATCTGGAGACCACACGCACTCAGCATTCCTACAACAACAATCATTATATTTCAGTCACTTGGTCATGTTTACTCAGCTGATAACGTAGGTAACACTTAAACACTTCAAAGTAGGTCTATCCAAAATTTTGATGATGTGACATTTCAACTCCAGCGGTTGAAGAGTGGTTGGTCTTCAAACTTACGTTTCTTCCGGCGTTAGCGGGTATCATGTCGAAATATTTCGTAGACATGTATCATAACAGTCCATAGTTCATTCCAAAGGTCATTGTTCTGATCTGACTTTGAATTATTGTATGGCTATTTATGGCAGCCTATTATGGTTGTTCAATGTCCACGAATATTTTTTTCGGATGCGTAAATTGGAAATAATTTCATAAGTTTCCAAGACCCTGCTATCAGATGACGCACTTCATAGTTATCATAACAACAGTTTAAGTATTAACCAATTTGTTTTGTTCCCAGTCCAAGTTTTACATCTCCTCAGCTTTATGCCCATGCCTCTATCAGTGCTTTCTCGCGCCACATTTTATGAAAACTTTGAGAATTACCTTCGATTTGTGCTCTCAGAATTATTTCAAAAATGCTTGAAACGATATGATGGTGGTTGATCACTAAAATGTTGTTTTTATTTTTTTTTATTTTTGAAATTTGCTTTTGAGATGATCAAAACGGAAAAGGAAGCGTATGCTCATTTATTTTTTTTTAATAAATCGCTGTACTTGTAAAGATATTTTAGTAATCTGTCTTCGAAACGGTTTAGACGTCAAGCAGCGCAGCTAATAGCCGATTTTCAAGTGGTAAGATGCAAATTCAATTACATGAAAGTAATCAATTATTCGAGAAGCTCCCATATTTATTTATCTTTTATGGATAAGACAGTGATAGTTAATAGATATTTTGACTAAAAAAACAACAGTTGATGCTTGCGAAATACATAGGGGTTCTTTGGTTATCTCTTGTATTTGTTTTTTGTTTTTTGTTTTTTTTTTTTGTTTTTTGTTTTTTGTTTTGTTTTGTTGTTGTTGTTTTGTTTTTTTGTTTTGTTTTTTTTTTTAGGGGGTGGTGTTTTTTGTTTTTTTTTAGGAGGGGTAATTTTTTGTCTATTGCGTAAAGGTGAAATTTAGCGGGACAAAATACTTTTTTGTTTTTTTATTGTTGAAAATTCTCAGAGTTTATCTTTTTCTGAAGTAGGGTAATACAGTTTTGTTTTGTTTTTATTTTTTCAACTTAATTTATAAACCAGAACGGAGCATAGTAAAATATTAATTGATTGCTTTTGAAAGTAACTATTTGCGGTTACATGAAATCGTCTAATACAGAATAATCTTACCACAGAAGTTACAGAGATTACAATATTTATGAGAGTTACAGAAGATAGCTTGGAAAAGACGATGCCCTTGTAAGGAAACTTTATTGATAACAAAAACCATTAGAAGAAAGTGTAACAGTCTTTCTTTACTCAATCTTTTATATTGGTTAAGTAAACCTGGGATTTTCATGAGTCATGAATATTCATAGACTGAATTTTTGCGGAACAATCGCAAACGCATGAGCGTACATTCAGCGAGTATATTTACTGCAGAGCAAAGCAATACCACTTGCAGGAATAATAGACTAGTACTTAAAAAAATAATGGTCAATTAATAGAATCGAATGACCACGCCAAACATGTAACTCCTTCCATATAAACTGGGCGAGCTGACTTCTTGGTTGGCTCGTATTCTTTAGAGGGGACACATTAGGAAAATAATACCCTTGAAATTTATTGACGGAATCACTATATATCATTTTGATCGATCAATGTGCATGGAAATGTGTGTGATTGTCTTTGTCTCTAAAAAAGCACACACTTAAGTAAACGATAAATTCAATGGTAGACCTAGATTCAAATCTAGATCTATTACATTGGGCAATTGAGGTAAGACTTAAAAAAACAACCATTAATCGCATCAGGACATAGTTTGCACAATTTTATCACAACTTAACATTACTTTTAGACTGATTTACTTGATATCAATCTTAAATACTATTTGAAAAAAAAATCATATCAATCAGTTCTGATGGAATTAACTTCTGTCTTCCAAAACGGTAAGTTGATTGATTTTTGATCAATGTTTTTTTTTTATTCTAGATAAAAGAGAAACGTTTTGAGCGTGTTTTTTTTTTTACTCGATCGCTACGTGTAGCACGCTCTTCTATTACGAAGGAATGTACGACAAATAATTAATTTTTCTTATAAAAACAGTTCATATGTACCAATGTTTGGCTGTGAGCGTTAAATCAATATTTTGTTAAATATGAAGATTGAAAGACAGACAAAGTGATTGATAAGAAAATAAAGTGTGCTTTTTTAGTTTGTTTGTTTGTGTGTTTTGTTTTGTTTTTCGTTGTTATTGTTGGTTTTTTTTTGTGTGTTTGTTTGTTGTTGTTTTTGCGTAGCGGGGTGGGGTGCGTATTTAGGAAAGGAATTTTGAAGAGGGCCGACAAATGTTGTTTACATTATTTTTTCGTCAAAAATAACTTAGAAGGCAAACGCCCTTTGGACAAGAGCGCTAGGTCTAGTATTAAATGACTCTTAAAATACCATTTCATAGGGTCACAATAACTTTAGATAAGGCTGTACTGTGTAAACCAAGATATATCCTAGACTGATACTTGATCTTTGGAGTGGTGGAATTATTATATGAGGAAAAAGCTGATGGTTCCTAATTGTCATTTTGGCCGATGTTTTGTGAAAATAATAATTCCTCATAATTAGTATAATAACCCCCCCCCCCCCCCCAAAAAAAAAAAAAAAAATATATATATATATATATATATATACTTTATTAATCAATGATTTACTGCCTAGTTCTGTTTGATATGGTTTTGTGGCATATAAATCAAAATCACACAAAAAATAAGACAAGGACATTAAAACTATAAAAGCTAGATCACAAGTACACTACATTGTCTTGACATATAAGATGTTTTGTAGAGTTTCAAGAGTAAAAAGCTTATTAATCGAATTTTCTCGTATGACCATCTGCAATTTTTACCAAGGCAGGATGACCTTTTGAGCCACTTTGAATTTCTCAACCATTGCGTTTATTGTTAGAAGATTGATAGATGCGTAAAGATTCTATTTCTCTGCCTTTTCAAAATGAGCAGCAAGTGTTTTAGTATATAACACTACCAAAAAGGACATTCCATAGCTAGAAAAAAACATAAAAAGAAAAGAATTTGATGACATGCTTACACATAATAAGTATTTTCAGATGACTCCCTGCACACAAGTCTAACCTACCTATCCAGTTACTCTCTTTTATTTCATACACCCAAAAGTTGCATAGAAACTGTCAAAAAACGGACGGCAACAAATTTACTAAATGAAAGGATGATAAAACAGACATAATGATTTGTTCCATCGATTCCAATATTAAACCAATATGTTTACATAAAATAGAAATACCGGTATGCGTGAGTACCATTAAACTTACTACAAAATCGAAGAATTGCGGGGGGGTATACATTTTTTAAATAAGAGACTCACACAAGACCAATTTGTGTTAGAAATTTAACTAAGATTTCAAAAAAACTGAAACAATTAAAGTACATACATATATATTGGTTCAAATTAAAAGAAAACTGTAAGTTGCCTGAAATCTCCACATCTTGATTTATGCAACTCACTACGCTATGGGATTTTTCCAAGAAAAAGAAAACAAAACAAGAAGCTGAAAAAGCTTCAATTCATTCAAAATAAACTGCAGCTCATTGCGAGCTTTAAAAAAGTACCAATTCTATCCTTCAAAACTTGCATTGTCTTCCAGCTGCAGCCAAATTCGAATTTAAAATAATTGTCATTATTTACTTTTATATTCACTGAAATGACTACCGGACTCAATTGTCAGGGGTATCAAAAATAATAGGCAATGAAAAACCTAAGATCTTCTTTTTCGCTCTTTCTAGTTAACTAAAAAATTCAAACTTAAGCTATATTTTTCCTCAAGTTGGGACTGTAAAGTTTTGGAGCTATCTACACCAGCGGCCATTAGTCCTAAAGCTCAGTTTTTGCTAATCATATCAAAGTAGACAAAAACGTTATGATATATGATTGGGGAAATCTTAACAGAAATTAGAAATTCTTGTTTCCTGTGTTCCGACTCCATCTCCTCTAGTGGCACCAGACTGTCAACACTATTCACCTCCTTCTCCTCTCCACCTTACAGATACCTCTAAATTTAGACTGGTTTTCATGCAGTATTTACTTCCTGAGTCACTTATTCTATCGTTTCTTCATCGGACCTCGACTAAAGTAGAAATATTATTCAGTTAATAAATTTAACAAGTCCCTTGTGCCCTCAGACGTGTCTTCCCATAGTGCAATTTTATAAAGGAATGTTTTAGCAATTATGTTTTTCATAAGTCAGATGACATTAATAAAAAAAATAGACTTAAATTATTTTTCAAGTTTTATTTTAGAAAAACAATTTTAACCAGATTTGAGGACTGTTTTCTTTACTGGTTTTATTTAGCTCATCGATAACATGATTTTGCAATGAACAGCGAATTTAGGCCGAAGAGCTTTGATGATTTCTAAGAAAGACATTAGATTGAAGGGAATTAGACCAGTTGAAAAAATTTTAAAAAAAAAGGATAAAGATTCATTCATTCATTCAAAAAATACTTGTGATGGTCAAAATCAAAATAAATTTTTTAACAACGTCGCTCTATTTTAGGTCTAGCTATATGTCGGGCAACAATTTCTTGAAAAATGATGTGATATTGTAACTTCTTATGTTTTTGGGGTTTTTTTTGTTTTGTTTTCTTTTTCGTTTTTTTTGTTGTTGTTTTTTTGTTTTTTGTTTTTTGTTTGGTTTTTTTTGGGGAGGGGGTCCTTTTTTGTTTTGGGGGAAAGGGGGGGGGGGAGGTGTTGCATGATTTTTTAGGAGGGGGTGGTGTTGTTGTTTTTTTTTTTTTTGTTTTTTTTTTTTTTGTTTTGTTTTTTTTTTTTACTTTTTTTTTTTTTTTTTGGGGGGGGGGGGGGGCGGAGAAGGTGGCTTTTTTTATTTTTTAATTTAGTCTTACCTAATAGTGTCTATGTTTATTTGATAGTCCACTGAGACTCTGATTTATAAGTGATTTGAACATTAATTTCCTATCAATCAAATTAGCATTATTGTCACCCTTGCCTAATAAAATGCTTTCTTGATGTTAATTTTGACTCAGTTTAACATGTTACTCTTAATGAGCTGATTTGTAGTCTTTTCCCATGTTTTTGTGACACTTATCTTGTTTTTATAATAATAATAATAATAATAATAATAATAATAATAATAATAATAATAATAATAATATGTTGTCGTCGTTGTTGTTGTTTTTAATTTGTCATCGTCGTTCTTGTTACTGCTTGATATTGTCTGTTATGTAGATAGGACACCATCTTTTTTGTAATATCAAATGCGTTAAATATTATAACTGACCGCATTTGGTTGGTTTGCATAATACACGTAAGTATAAATCGTTGATTATTAACCCAGTTCTAAAGATCTTAGTGCTGATGACGTATCCGCAAGCTCATCTTTGAACTTTAGTAGTCATGACCCAGACGAGTTAGTGATAATTGCGATAACAGTAGTGTGTCACTGGTCGCCTACCCACCCTACTGACTTTCTTGTGATCTGCTCTATCAGCAAGCGAAGTTAGATAAATAAACTACGCATGACCAAACGTGGAACCAAAGTTTAACCACAGCGTTTTGGATGTCCTTAGGCTAGATCTTTCTACACATTTTTTTTTTTGTTGTTGTTGTTGTTCATTTTCGCTGTTTTGACGGTGAAATAATTGTCCGCGTTGCATGTATTTAAAGATCAGACCTGGCGGTTTAAGCCTTGGCTTGGTTAAAAGTTATTTGAAACAAAGGCCTAAGGAATTGATTTTTTTATAGAATTAGAAAGAGAGCTCGAATCATTAAAAGATTAAATAGTTCATCCTTCACAGAAGTAAAACGAGGACATTGGTGGGTTTTTTTAAAGACATTGATTCAACGAGCTGCACTTCGTGATCAGATCATTCAGGTAAGGTCAACGTTTTAATGTTAATCTTTCATAGATTATTCCAGAACATGACGTTTAGTCTATGGAGACAGAATAGGGGTTATCTCGCTAAAAAAAACATCTACTCTGAAGAGTTCGCAAATAGATTTTGATTGATGGTTAGGCTCGTTTTATAAAATAAAGTTTGTTTAACCTTAATGCTTCAGAAATATTGTGGTCTAGTCTTTCCACTTAGTATATTAACTCTTTCATTAAATTGAATGTAACGTGAGATAAGTGTGGGTGAAGAAAATATTTTTTTCTCTTTTTAATTTGAAATTTATTTCTTTGAAAATTTGAAATCTGATTTCTGGATTTTTTTTTTTTTAATATGTGACCTAAAATTTTGATTGTAGTGTTACACGAAATGGAGATCACATTCCCATATTAGGCATACATATATCAAAGTTTCCGACGCAAAGACACTACACATTTGAAATAAAATTAATCATCACTCAGAAAGGCAATACAAGTATCAGAAAATAAGTTTACAACTTCCATACACAATACCAAGTTAAATAGAACGATATATTATTGTTTCATTTAGATCTATAGGAAGAAAAATAAAGTATGTATGTTTTGGTTTGTTGTTGTTTTTTTTCTCTTCAGTTTTCATACCCTAAAGATAAAGAGAAAGAACAAAAAACGGAAATTTTTCGTGTATCGATCTTTTAATGAGGTTGTCTAAATCTTCTAACAGTGTTGTGCGTAATTTTTAGTTATTGTTTAAATTCCTTGACCCTTGAATAGTACTTCTAATCAAAGATATTTAATGAAGCTTACTTTTTAATTTTATAAATAGCACATAATAATATATTTCCAAGACAAACTTATTGGCAAAAAGAACATTATATAGACGGTTGCTCTAGTCCTCTGCGAACTAAAAAATATTTGTAATAGCATCACTGTCATCATGAAGATTAATAGAAAAATCCTGAATGCCATAAAACGTTAACCTTTTACTTTCAAACCAGACCAAAAGTTGCAATCTTAAAACAGGCAAACAGGTTTTACCATACTTGTAAATGGTACCCAGTAAACAAATTCAAGTCTCATGATGGGCAAGATAATGCATACGCTCATATAAAGTATGACAAAGAAAGGTTTTTGTTGTTGCTGCTGCTGTTGTTTTTGTTGTTTGGTTTATTTTTTTAATTATTTACTTTTTTGATGAGTAGTGTGTGTGTGTGTGTGTGTGGTGGGGGGAAGGGGGTAATAATCTGTTGCGACTGTAGAATGTAGTTATTTTGACTTTAAACTCATTGTTAAATTCCAATCCTTGATCGAATTTATTACCTCAGATATCAAAGCCATGAACAGACAACACACACCAACGCCGTTTTACATCTACGTCATAGCAGGTAAGATTTTTTTTTTAAGTTTTATTTCTTCGAACGAAGGTATTTCATTCCTGAACCACATAAAATGACATTTATTGTTGTATGAAATGTTGATATATTTTTTATTATTATTATTATTATTATTATTATTATTATTATTATTATTATTATTATTATTATTATTATTATTATTATTATTATTATTATTATTATTATTATTATTATTATTATTATTGATTCATTAGATTCTTTAGTATGAGTTGTCTATCTACTGAAGTTGATTCATGTTGAATGAAAATGGTAGACTTTTGCAACGGTTCCAGATCCGAAAGAATCTATCTTTGATTGATTTATTAAGTCCCTGCCTTCATTGGACATATCTCGCCGTTCAATCGATCTTATGTTCTCTACGACGCTAAGCATACAAATTAAACTTTGAGAATTTGAATTTAAATGGTTATGGGATCAACATGATCTGTTTTATTTCCCCTTAATACAAAAAGGAGAAAAAGATGCATAGACAATCATAACTGTCGAAACCGCTGCTCATATTCAGAGTTAATAAAGGTGCCGTGAAAAAAAGAGGATTGAATTTCAATATCGTGGAAAAATGCCATTTTTAAATCTTAGTGACTAATATCAGAACCAACCAAATGAACACGAACCAAAGATACGAAGAGTATTATGTGACTTTAATGTAATTTTGGGGGATCAATCCATGACTGTAAGTCATGCTCTATTGATCAATTTGAATGTTTTGGTTAACTTTAAAATTATTTTTCACTAGATTTTGTCAGAATTCCTAGAATCCAAAGCACCCTGTTATTTTTTTGTTTTTATTTATTAGAGGTTGAGTGAAGTCTTGAAAAAAACCAGCCCACTCACTACAGCTTGATATTTCCACTCTTTAATCATACAGTTCTCACTTTTTAACGCCCTAAGTATTTCGGTGTCTTATAAGAAAAATAAATTGTGCCAGTCATAATATTCAGAGTAAAGATATATATTTGCTGACTCATTCGAATTCACGTCATTGGCCAAAAAGTGCGACACCACAAACAGCGAGGATACGTTTCATTTAGAAAAGGTTTTAGTACACAAAACTACAAAATGAATTATTATTATTATCATCATCATCATCATCATCATCATCATCATCATCATCATCATCATCATCATTATAATAATCACCTTAATCATCATCATTATCATCACCATTATTATTATTATCATCATCATCATCATCATCATCATCATCATCATCATCATTATCGTCATCATCAGTATTATCATTTTTGTCACGAAGTCTCTGGGCGATAGCACGTCGAGACTTCGGTCGTACAATTCATGAATTTCTTCCATTAAAATTAACAGTTGAATAATTGTATCACTCTTCAAGCAAAAGCTTTTTTTGAATCCTCTTAATCGCATGTAGCAGGAAAAAAAAACAAATAGGTTCCTTAAGATGAAATATATTCTAAACTAAACAAAGAAAAAGTGATGAGAAATTTCAATCAATTCTTAGGCCAAGTTGTTTATATGATATGGATTGGTCAAAGCGGGCCGATTATTGGAGCTAGGCTGGACATGTTGCGTAACAATATATATAACTTTAGAGGTTTCTGGCGTACTAGCAGGGTTCAGGAAGTCTTGGTCTGAGTAGGATGGAACCGTGGTAGAGTATTGAAATTTGATCAGTCTTTAGATCATTTATTTGGAACGTGAGATGCAAATTCTTAGGAAAATTCGAGGCATGGTATTAGGCACTTGTTGGGGCATTTAATGAAATTAAAGTAAAAAAATTTTTTCCATGCCAAAGCTGTGTCATGTAGCTGGTTGAATATTGCTCGGTTATAGAGTTTTTACACTTGCAAGGAAAACCCACTTTCTAATAATATTTCAAGAAATGGTTCAAGCTTCTGGTGATAAATGTCCTCGATATCATACTGTGACATATTACATATTCTCCTTCGAGTGGAATTCATTGACACATACTTCTTTTAAAAGAAATGGTAACTATGGATGGAACATAGAATTATCATTTTGACTCAGAACAAAAGTTGTCCCCATTGTAATGGGAACCCGTTCTTCTCCTTCATCAAAGACGTCAAAGGAGACACTATTAAGTGGAAAGGTCATGTTGCCCTGTTTTTGGCATTGTGAAGGTACATGTATAAAAATGACCGACTACCTGGAAAATGGTCAAACAGTCAGAATTACTCCGGTCTGGTGATAAACGCTTTTCGAAATGGTGAGAAAAATTCGTGGAAAACTCAGTTATAAGGTTTTCCAACTGCATGACAATACATCTGCGCATAGGGCTCATCAAGCAGTTCAGACAGCAGAATAGTGCGGCTTTGAAATCTTGTCTGTTCCCTAATATCAAAAAAAATAACTCAAAGGACATCATTTCCATGACAACGAGGACACTATTGAAACTGTTGAAGATAGTTAGGAGCCGACTTTGGATCCTTTTACTCTCAAGGAGTTTTGAAATCCAAAGAGAGGTGGTAGAAATGTGTGACTTTTTCAGGTGACTATGCGGAGAAATAAAAGTATGCAAGCGAAATTACAAAGCTCTTTCTTTACTGCTTTTTTTCTAGACCAAAAACTTCTTGAACCTCCCTCATTTAGTAGATTTTGACCTTCCGCACCAGTTCCTGATGGAACTTAAACTATATTATCCATAAGGACATAAATATCTATTTAAAAGAAAGAAAAACATTTTTTATATATTTGCCAATTGGTGGATATCCGTTCTTTTTATTTAAGGTGAATAACAGATTTTTATAATTGTCATTTAGATCAAATATTAATCAATATTTTATTTTCAGATAAAATAAAGGGAAAAGTTTTCTTTTCTACCCTAGTTTAACTAATTGAAGAGCAATACATTTTTTTAAGCTCTACACAATATATACGGCAAAGGCAAACTTTCATACAATATAAACAAATAATCGTTTACCATTTCCTAGTTGATCTCCCATAATGCAGAATGTCTGCAATAATGATGCAGTCTGTTAAAGATACGTGTGGAATCACTTGAAATTGTGAGAGCTTTAAAATGAGGTTTAGTATAAAAAAGCAGTCGATTTCTGCTTTATTTTTTGGTAATCTTTCTGCTAATAATTTTTTTTCCGAAAGAGCTTATCAAGTTTTTATAACTAAACATCCTGAATTGTGTTTGGTTCTATGTTCTATGTTTCTGAGAGCACAACGTTTTCAAGACAGTCTTCAATAATAGATCTATAGTCCTAAACTTGCTTCGACGCTAGCCTTCTTTCCACTTGATGAGACACAGAGAAAGCATGGGATACAGTATATAGCCACCACGCTCTTTAAAAAAATAGCGTCGACTGATAGCCAAGAATGAGTATGTTTAAATTTCATTAATGAAAAAAAATTTATTTTTTTACGGGTTTTCCGTAAGTCTTGGAGTAAGCCTTTAAAACGGTTAAGAAAAGTACCATGTAGGCATGCATTATAGATCGTTTTAATAAGACAGGTATTTCCTTAATAAAAGCTCTTTTTTTTAACACGGTCACTTCTGGCTCTGGTATGACTATAAATGAAGCCGCTAAATTTCAAAATAGTCAATTTTGGTTTCCTAATACATGATGACTTTAGCCTGTTATTTTAGACATGGTCTTCTCGGGCCTTCTTGACGCACTGTATAAAAAAAGCTCAATTTTCACGCTTTGATTTCTGTTTCACAGGGTATAGATATGTAAATTGATTTGGCTAAAACAAAAGTGATGTTTTAAATTCTAGTGTCCTGTATGGCACTGACCACTCACAAGAGAATACTCTAAAAATAAATTATTAAATACTACAACTAACATAGTCATTTTGGCACGATGGTAAATGGCCATATACATTCCTGAATTTGAAATTGTAACGCAAATAAGGACAAGTATGGCATTTATAGACATGATGGAAATTCTGCACGTGTACCTCAATTTGGTTGTTTTTAGCTTTTTGGTCAAAACTGACATAATCATTTTTTTTACTTTTGACTGAAGATAGTTTCACTGCGAAGTTATTTACCACGGCCGGTATTATTTAATGCATAGGATGTTTACGATGCATCGAATAGCGTTGCTCGTTCTACATGCAATAGCGATCATTGGATACTACTTCTACTACTACTACTACTACTACTACTACTACTACTACTACTACTACTACTACTACTACTACTACTACTACTACTACTACTACTACTACTACTACTACTACTACTACTTCTACCACCACCACTACTACTACTACTACTACTACTACTACTACTACTACTACTACTACTACTACTACTACTACTACTACTACAACTATTACTACTACTACTTATTATTATTATTATTATTATTATTTTTATTATTATTATTATTATTATTATTATTATTATTATAATACTGCTTTTGCTGCTGCTGCTTCTGCTACTGCTACTATTATACTATTACTGCTATTACTGTTACTATTACTGCTACTATAACAACAACAACTTCTACTACTACTACTACTACTACTACTACTACTACTACTACTACTACTACTACTACTACTACTACTACTACTACTACTACTACTACTACTACTACTACTACTACAACCGCTGCTGCATAAGGCATCTGCATTATTATTATTGCATCAACATCATCATCATCACTATCGCATTTTTCTTTTCCAGTGCTCGCAGTACCGGGTGTTTTGGCCGGAGTTGCTCACCACTCGCTCCACAAGAGGAATGTCCTTCAGATGTGCGAGCTGATTGCCCAGCACACCAGCCGCGGCTGTTTGGACTACAACAACTATGGCTGCTTCTGTGGTCTGGGCAATGCGGCTAGCTTTCACGTGGACGCTGTCGACGGGTAAGTTAGTGCAGTTTGCGCCGTTTCACACCTAAAGGAAAGCGCTTTTTCGCAACAATTCCATGGACTTGGAAGTTTGCGTCGAACTCAATTTTAAGGTACGGCAGGTCAAATGCAGGTCTATCTGTGACTTACAATCGGGGCAATGAGGTCAAAGGTCTGACTTTTAAACTGCGAGTACCTAGGCCAACTTTAGTAAGATCGAACAAAGTTCAGTCTTTTGTGTCTTTCCCACTTAGATTAGGTACTTCGATACCTGGTGGTATGGATAAACCGAAGATCGAATTGCATGGCTGGCATCCGTTTGTAAACGTGATAATCATATACCTTATCAAATTCAGACAGATGTCGCATTATATTTTAGTAGGAAAGATAAGATAGGGAGTGTGAATGTAAGTGTGTGGTCTAAATCGCTATTGAGAAACTAAAATAAAAAAAATTACCCAGACTGCGCGCGAAATAGGTGAAGGACTCTTTAAAAAGTATCTCAGACAGGATAAAAACATTTATCATTACATAAAATCATACGCATGGGTGAAAGCCGAGTTATTTTGAAATTATTGTATTATATGAAAGGGTTTTAAAGAAGTAAATGTGATCATCGCGGATGCATTAATAAAGGTGAGACTTGAGGCTTACTTGGTGTGGAAAGGCAATATCAAAAACTCAACCAAACAACAAATTTGCCTTATGTTTGACTTGGAAAAGAGGGAACTACAAAGTTTATAGAATTACCCTTTGTACATATACATGTAGTATATGTAGGTTAAATCTGTATGATTTTATAAGCTTTTTTCAATGACTGAAGTCTTTTGGAAATTGATGCGATGCGAAACGCGGTAGAGAGTAGCTATAAAGTAGACCGTGGTCTTAAAAATACCCTGTGTAATCAAAAATGCCCCCTGTACTGGTATAATTTACGTGATTGTTCAGTATAATCGTTTAATATGTTTTTTCCAGATGCTGCCGCGTTCACGATCAGTGCTATGGAAATGTCTTCTGCTTTTGGATGTACCCTCAGTTTGTTGGTTATAACATAAACTGCACAACGCAACCATGCCAATGCATAGGTAAATCACGACACAACATAATTATAATTTAAACGTTTGTTATAAGCAATGGTATAGTGACCAGAAAGAATAGATAGTTTGCGAATTTTACAATTTCAAAGAACTTAGATTTCATCTGTCCCTCTCTTGCACCTTCCACGACAATAGAAAGCAAAAATACCACACTTGCAAGATAACTTGGTAATTATAAAGGATCCAAAAAGACGCGAGTATGTCTGCAGATAGTATAATACAAGGTCTAAAAGGAAATAAACACACAAGTTGATAATTACCGGACAAAAAAAGAAATAACAAAACTACTATCAACATCTAAACCTTTCATTTAAAAGTTTCGTCGGTATTATTACAAAATCGTGCTTTCCGTTCAACATTCAACCTAAGGAACTCCTTGAATGTTGAACAGAAAGCACGATTCGATGTTGAATTGATTATAGCTTTGTTGCTTTGTTATTTCTTTTTTGTCCCGTAACTGTAATGTTGTGTGTCTATTTCCTTTTAGACTCTCTCTCTCTCTCTCTCTCTCTCTCTCTCTCTCTCTCTCTCTCTCTCTCTCTCTCTCTCTCTCTCTCTCTCTCTCTCTCTCTCTCTCTCTCTCTCTCTCTCTCTTATGTATATATATTCTACCACTTTTTTCAATAAGCCTCCTATTGATTTTTCTACCAGATTCACCACTGTCCTCTCCATGCGCCTACTCAACGTGCCGGTGCGATTTGGAATTTGCTCAGTGCCTTGCCCGCGCCAACTACAATCATGGTTTCAGTAACTACGACAGAACCAACTGCAATAGACGTCTTAGACGGCGCCAATCAAGAAGGCCACGAAGGGAGGCAATTAGGTCTCAATGGCGGGAAACACTTTCCAACAGGAAGCGTTTGTTAGGGATGTAGCTTAATATCAAAAATGTTTCACGTTGTGCTTTTTTTAATTGTTGGAGAATTAATACCGTTGAGATTTATCATCCTTGTATCGCATTTAATTTGTATTGAATATCTTCTTGAAAATTACATTTACGTGGATCATATTGTCAGGCGTCTAATCGATTTCATGTTTTTCATAATTATTTAAATTTTTCATCACCTCTCCCCTCTCTTCATCTTCATTCTCTCTCTCTCTCTCTCTCTCTCTCTCTCTCTCTCTCTCTCTCTCTCTCTCTCTCTCTCTCTCTCTCTCTCTCTCTCTCTCTCTCTCTGTTTATCTATCTCCCACACATAAACACACTATTTCTTTCACTTAGTCCCTTCTTTCTAAAGATAGACAAATTGAGTGCCATCTTTAATACCCTAATTATTTGTTTTGCCTTGACATTAGTGCATCCATAAACACAATACAACAAAGTGATGTTCCTTCTCACAGAAACTGTTGTGACGAAAAAACTTCTTAAATAACTTAAATCTTCATGTTTGAATATCATTGCACATTTTTATATCACTTTACACTTTTAATTGGTCATCGTTCATGGCATGATGGGACGTAACATTTAACAAAATGGTTCAAATCTGAAGAGTATTTGTACCAATTATTAAGCATGATCTATTCACTTCCAAATATGTACACAAATGAGAAATGTGCCATTACAGTTTTATCTTTTCAGAACATTGATAGATGATACACATTTTTTTTAAATTATTGCTCTATACCAATGGAAGGCAGCTTAGTCTTCAAGTTTTTAAAAATATGTCAATTATGGATATCATCAATATCATAATAGGAAAAATTGAGTGTGAGGCCCATACTTTGTTAAATTATTAAAGGCGTATTCATAAAATGATTATGGTATATTTTCACATGGATTTCCATAGAAATCAACCTGTAAATATATTTGGGGGTATATGTTGATGTTATTGGCATGAGTGAACCGGACAATAAAAAGTCGCAAAAGACTTGATCGCCTGTGTATAAAAAATGTTTCCCAACAACATGAACTCAAACCACGAGATCCCAATTTGTTCATTGTTTCCGTTGTAATTGTAATATTCAAGCTTCCAGTTTTGTTTTGGTCAAGTCAAAATCATTTCTTAAAAATTAACAAGATTGGATAAGATGTATCATACTGTTGAAATGTACATAATGATTTCTTCATGAACAAATTGCACATCTATTTACACAATATTTGTGTAACTTGTTTACAAAAATAAACACAGCAATGGTTATATATATATATATATATTTTTTTTTTTTTGCTGTTGGCTTCAACTCAATTATTGCTTATTGTTCTTGAAATAAAAAAAAATCTCGATACTTAACAACAATTTGACCTCCAGATATTAATTTTTTAACAAAGGCTGTTGTTTTGTTCGCTTCCCATGATTTGCCCCTTTAAAAAAGTCAAATGGAAGTTTAAAAATGCGTTTATCAAAATGTGTTGATTTTCACCTACACTTTGAATGAAGTTTGCATCCACTTGCCTTATCTGTTCTAAGAGTTAGGCCTACAATAGATATGTCAATTCCAATTATAAAAGTTTTCTTTGCACGTAAGTATTATTCTCATTTATCAAACTTGAAATAAACTGGTTTCTGTCACAGAAGGCTGATTATGAAGTAAAACTAAAAAAAAAAACAATTCTTTTTTTAAATTAAAGAGGGGGGGGGGAGGAAATATATATATATGTATATATTTCACATCCTTGTTCCCCCCTTCTTTACTTTACTTTTCTTCCCAACCTTTCAGGAAATCAGAAAATCTGCAGATATTTCAAAACATAAACTCATGGTAGAGATAAATTTTATTATTTTAATTAACTCCAGAGTAAATAAACATATAAGACAAATGAAATAAATAAAGTGCCTATTTTCAAAATGAAAAAAAAAGTATAACTTTTCAAGGTTAGAAAATGTATATTTGTCACCTATAGAAACTATGTTCCAAGTCTTTTTTATACTCCAGTAAGTGCAAACTATATGAAACAATTCCTTCACACTGGGTAAGCCAGGTTATTATTTCTAGAGTAATCCAGGCAAGATATCTGCATACAAGCAATATCACAGAAATATGTTTTAAGAGAAGTATCATTTGAGTCATATGAAAATCATCTGAAAAAATCTTCAGCATTAATCAAGAGAAATTAAGTAAGTGAATTTTATTTCCAGGAGATCTGCATACAATCTAGTGGCAGACAATTGAATTTAGAACAAGAAAGTATTTTTTTTCCTCACAACTTTAAAATATGTAAAAAAAAAAATAATATTCATGCGCACAATTGTAATGATTATGCAGTTTTCATGATAAAAAAAATTAGAATAATAAATTGATTAAAAATTTTTAAAGTTTCAATCTGAAAACTTCAAAAGCTGACAATATTTACTGAGACCAGAGTGAAAGACAATTCTAAAACTAAAATATGAGCATGAGAAACAAAAAAAAAACATTCTGTTCATTTAGAGACAAAAATTAAATATTGTCAAAATTACTTAGAAGAAACATACTTCAATTATCACGTGGTAAAAGGGAAGGGAAGAAAAGATTATTATTGGGTATTATAAAAAAAAACTGGCTGTGGGAACACTCAGTGAAAGAAGAAGTATATCAATGTCTGTGTTCTTTTGAGGTTTAACTTCCTTTAAATTTCCCAAGGAATCAATGTTTATGAGTTGATTGTTTTACATAAATATACGTACATACACACATACATATATATATATATATATATATATATATATATATATATATATATCTTGAAAAGACCATTGGTGTATCTGCTATCATTCATTAATGATCTTTAACAATGGTTGCTTGCAAACTAAGTAAGTTGCAGGACAGACAATAGTAAAGCAATGAAACAATGATCATTGCACCATTAAAAAAAAACAAAAAAAAACATGTATAGAGAAAAATGTTTACCTTAAAATGTACCTTTGTTAAATCAACTATATAAAACTAAACTCAAAACAATTTTCATGGTATCTGAAGCTTTGAAATATATAAGCTTTTTTATATTTTTCATTGATAAATCGATCATTTTTTTTCAAACTGACAATTTATAACAAAAATGTATCATGACACCTTGCATGACGTAAAAAAAAAGTTTGAATTTAAAATATTTCATAAAAACCAATAAACGACAAAAAAGAAAAAAATATGAAGTCAATAAAATCAAAAAAGCCAAACAACATAGTTATCAATCAAACAATAAATTTTTAAAATCTTAAAAGAGAAGACAAGGGTCTCAAGATAGAATGCACCATGTAGATGTCTGTTGTCTTATAATTTATAAAAATATCCTTGTATCAAAGTCAATGAAAAGAGATAATTCTGTTGATTGGGAGCAAAAAATTAATATCTCCACCCCTTTCAAACTACAGATATACACTTCTCACTGCAGGGTAGTTGTCAGGGCTCATGCTAACTTATTACTAATAGTAACACAAAAGATTAATTATCACTCTTTACATTGCTGCATTTAAAAATTTTAATCTCATAACAATATTTCAATCTTGTTTAACCCCTTGACTCCAAACTTATTTCCTGTGTGCTAAAGATTTCCCGAACAAGTGTGCAGAATATGGGTATATCACTACAAACACAGTCCAAAACAAAAAAAAGAGACGTAAAGGTCTATTTTTAGTCATGACAAAGGTTTCAACCTTGCCTGTAGTCTAAAGTTAGACATAAAAATTTGTTTTGTCTTGCAGCATGATTGGAACAAACAGGGTTTTGATATAGACTTGCATAATACATCTACAGCACACAGGGCCTCTTTATTTGGAGGACATAGCCGGTACGTTTACTAAGCAGCCAAAAGTTTAAGGCGATAGAGCAATGAATCATTGTCTCAAATGAAGATTGTGGTAATTAGCCTTAATTTGCTGCTGCTCCTTCTCTCTGTGGTGGGAAAATCCTGTGGAAATTTAAAAAAAAAAAACACATTTATGTTTTTAACAAAGAAATTAAATATTTTGAAATCTAAGAGGCTCAAAAGGGTCAGATTTGTGTGGTGACATAAAAGCGCAAAATAAAATAATGGAAAAGTCCATACTAGTAGATAAAACAAACTTGATGAGAGTTCTGAGAGGCTGATTGTTCAACCAAGCACATGCCATTTTTAAACTGTACCTGAGGATTTGAGTTCATACTGTAAAAAAATCAAGTAATTTATCTATCAATATTTGAAAGCAGAGAGACTAAAGATCTAAGATAGCACGAAAATGATTATTTAGGATGGATGGAGATAGGAGGTGGTCTATCTTCTTATTTATTTATGCTTCATAAATGGTAAAATTAAAAATATTATTTGTTACAGAATTTTTTTTTCATTAATTAAAATAGGTATATATCATTGATTTTTCCAAATATTCATTCTCATGAGCAAGAATTGGTGCTAGGTATTAGTTTTGCAAATTCAAAGTGCGTTAATTGCTTTTGATACGTCAGAGCTTTGTTAGGAATATACGAATTTTGATAATAAAATAAAGGAATCATTTCAGTTGTGTAAAAGAAATGTGCAAAACCAATGAGTAAAAAGACAAAATTAGTGCGCAAATTTAAATAGTAGTGACACGTATCTTTGTCAAATCCTATAGTATAATTATCTTTCGCAAAGTATTCATGCCCTAGTTAAGAACATTATTGATACAACATTAGGCATACAAACTGGTGTGAAATCCAAAAAATAAAGAAATTGATGCTTTGTGCTCATTTTTCAATAAGATGACCAAAAATCACTGCTCTGTGTGAGCAAATTTTTGAAAAAAAAATTTTTTTTAAATATTGGATGTGTATTAAACCTAAACCACAGCTAGAGGAAGAGTAAGTACAGAATCATCAGAAGTCAGGTATGAAACACTATAGTTATCTGCCTTTACATGGTAGCCATAGACTGTATAATGCATAATAACCAACTTTAAAAAAAATGAGAAATGTTAAAAAGAAACTAAACCTAATAGATTAGCATGCTAGTCTAGAAAGGAACATATATTACAGGAAACTGGTAAGCATCATAAAACTAATAAGCTAAAATCAAGCAAACACACAAAACATAAACGGGCATTAAACAGATCTGTTTTGCAATGTTCAATCTTTTTCACTATTATCAGAGCCAAAGACTGACTCAAAGTTAAATGGAAATAAATATCTTCATGACAACAGAAAAACTAGAGTTTCAATAATGGAAAAAAAATTTTTTAATTAAAAAAAACATAAGCAATTAGAATCCTTCATAAAAGAGTTATCAAAGAATAAATATACTGTTTTCTGCATTTCATGGACATTAGGTTTTGCTGAGCATAACGTGTAAACATTCAAACTGTTTCAGTTTTAAATAAAGTATTTATGAAATTATGTTACAGCTAAGTGACTGTTATTGTAAGCTGACCTTAGAGCCTAAATCATGACCAAGTAATTTCTATAAAGCTGATGCTGAACAAAATGATATTCTAGCACACATCCCTGACTTGAGATACATTAGTTAAAAAAAATTGCCATTAATAGAATTTTAAGTAAACACTTACGTGGTGGCATATTCAATCAACTCTTCTTGGCTCAGTTCCTCCACAAAGTATGGTACTTTTGACCACTGTTTTTTAGTTATGGATTCCTTATCATCGCTGTGAAGTACTATGTTTTTAATGCCCAAGGTGACAAATGGACACTTTTTATGTTTAATCACCACGCCAATGTTATTGCCACAAACTTTGCCACGTTCTGTCTCTCCCAGACATTTGGCAGAACCAATAAAAAGAAGTTGATCCATTGATGTTTCTTCAGTAGGCACAATTTTTATATGATCCAAAAGTTCTCTTCAGAAGAAATGCAAGAAAAGAAATGGGTGTTAAAGAATAACTAAAATTATTTTTTTTAACAAGATACATAACCTTTATAAATTATTTTCTTATTTAACATAAGATTTTACTTCCTTGAGTGCTGAAAATATGCTGTAATAGTCGAGCAGTTTTGGGTATTTCTTTTCATACCAAACAGCGATTTTTTGGGGGATTTTTTTTAGCCAAGATGAGACATTAATAATTATCAAAACTAAGTGATCTTTGAAAAGAGGCATTTAAACAATTAGCTACATGTACACAGAACAGTTCTGGGCCAAAAACATTTTAAACTAGCCAAAAAAAAATTACTGTTGGCACAGCTTATCTGCAAACTGAAAGATAATTATGATTGTGAATTTATCCTATTTCCTCAGGTGAAGTTGGTATTTTCATAATGCACAGATGTAGATTAATTTTTACAATAAGAGGGCTGTCTTACTTGGATGTGAAAGTTGTGTTGAAATGTTTATAATTATTAGAGCAGTCATCAAAATGGCTAGGGCTATTTATTGACCACAATCAACACTATATAATTTATTATCTATTGATATTTAGAGTGAGGAAAAGATTTGACTGGCTAACCATGATAAGTCGATGGTTAAAGTCAAGCTTTGTCTAACAATTCTGGTCTAAATTATTTTTTTTTTCTTTTTAGGGCTATTGAGGCTTTTAAAGAAACAAGTTCAATTTGAGAATAATGTATACTGTGGAGCATACCTACTACAGACCTCTTGGGCAAAAGAAGGTTATTCCAATGTAAGCAAGTCAAAATGTTAACATGTGAGGTAAGCCTAAACTTAGATCTCGTTTAGAGGCATTACTTTGTTGAGAATTTTGTGTAATTTGTGCATTTTCCAATGCCATCTATGGATATGTTGTTTTTTTTTGTGTGTGTGAAAGAGAGAGGAGAGAGGGAGGAGCGAGGGAAGAGAACAAGGTTCCTTTTAGTATCCCAAAGATAGATCTTATATTAATAAGTTCAAAAAGTTCCAAAAAATTTGATTGATACATTCTGTGGGTTTATTTTTCACTAATAACAGATCTGAATAAATTTAGCTATTTTGGCAATATGCTGGATTGACCATTTTCGCCAGAATATATCAGGTCCAATTATTGTGCCACTCCTGAGGGATTTAGACACTGATGCATAGCAGCTCTTCATTTTATCCTAAAAAAGAGACTAAAAGATAATAAGAATATTGAGATTGGTCTCAATTAACTTTTCTGCCTAGATCTAGATCTTGGGTGACCGGTTTGGAAGGCTAATTTAACAGCTTCCAATAACTTAGCACACACACAAACACAAAAATTTAATTTTCTTTTTTCGTAGTTACTTTTTTCTCAATGTCTAACCTATGGTCATCTACAATTTGGAATTCACATTAGAAAGTTTCCAAAGCGATAACATGTAGTTTGGAATGGGTTTGGCTATTATACGGGTAATTAATATGGAGTGTGATGGTCAAGCATACCAACGCACACCTCCTCTCCTCCATTCTCCATGCCCACAAAATATGATAAGCATCTTTGCTGAACCCAGTCTACAATAGGGGCAGATGATACAGCAAGATTTTTGTTGGTGCAATTTTCTTGAAATATTTTTGCCTGCTCTCAGAGCTCAATAGGAGTGATCTCAATGAATTTAAGTGACGATTCAAATGTCCAAGTGTAGGCAAGTTTCCCTTTGGGCTTGCATGTAATGGACAATAAAATAGGGATAAAATAATAATGTTCTTATTTATAAATTATACACATTTTACTCACAACGACTCACTAAATCAGATGTTATTTCAGTTCAGGTCTATTGTGACTAACTTTGTCAGCTTCAGTAACTTCAAATAGTAAAATGTTGATGATTTAAAATTAATCTTTAAAATTTGAGTATCACTATCAGATTTGGCAGTAGTTGAAATACATCCACACATCCACAGCATTATTTTCCACAACACAGAGTGAGGAATAACCACCAATGAGCGAATCTGTGATTATGTTTATATTCTTTGTGTCCTCTTAACAAAATTTCTGGCAAGTAAGAAGACAAATGCATCTATCTTCATAAAATGTCCTGAATGGCATCAAAAGAGCAATTTTTATTTATTGATATTGTGACCACTAATCAGGAATCAAGACAAGTTTTCTCAGGTGACCTTTCAATGTTGAACGTTGAGCACCTTGTGTGACAAGCACGCTGGCTTTTTAAAAACATATTCTCAATATGAAATATGCTTCTAACTTGGCTTTGCATTAAGTGTTTGGTAGATTTTGGTTGCAAGGAATCATCTGCTTCACTTTGGGAAATTTTGGATTTGTGTCTTTCAAGAGAGCATAAGTATCGAAGTTTTTTTTTTTTATCTTCCTCAGAAGTTTCCTTTAAAACCATGGAACAGCTGGGAGAAAGAGCAAATACAATAATGGTCTAGGTCTTTGAATTTACAGTACAGGAGCATGAAGTGAGTCAATAAAGTGACTGATTAAAAAAAAATCAACTGCAATTGTAGTAATTGTTATGTAAGTATAATTGTTTTAATAATTAAGGCCATTTGTTATGGATGGGTTGTTTCCTACAATAAATATTAGTGTTGTGGCTGTCTTCACAGAAAGCATTCAAGGCTGAAAACCATATGCTTCAATTTACAAAACAGAGAACAATTATTATGTTAAGAATACTCTTCAAGGGTTACTTTCAATATCATTAAGATCCACAACCACCACTGTAATCTCCAATTTACTCTCTGGATATTTGAGGGAATTTGTCATCGAGGATTCTCCAAGATGGTAAGACAGAAGCACAAATACGATACAAAAAAGCAGGGAAACAAAGAGAAATTAAGCAAAGTGCTTTTGATTTTTACGCTCTCATAATCTTGATGTTCCTCCATAACAACCATTGCATTCATAACCCCACTTACTCTTCTTCTCAAACCTCTATAAATACTTTAAATTTTAATAGCCTAATCTTTTCTGACAGCCTTGGCAATATCATCCCTGATCCATGACACCTTGAAAAACAATTCTCAGGTGATGAAGGTGGAAAACACCAGCCATTGTGCTTTAAACTCCTTGACTCTGAAAGAGCTTCTCTTTAGAACTCCTTTTGGGACAAATGAGAACTTCCAAAACACAGGGTCACCCATCATATTGACTGGTGGAGAGTCTAGACAAAAGAGGATCAAAACACACTTTTTGCATTCTTTAAGCTGAAAACATGTTTCTATCAACTGGAGATGTTCTGTCCGCATGAAGACTAGAATCTAAAAAAAAGAAAGGAAATAGTAAATGTAGCCATTTTCGATTTTGAAAAAGTGTTATACCTAAAAACTTAAACAGGGGAGAATCTTCTTCAAAAGAAGACTTTCAAATTTCAATGTCTATGATGTTTGTAGAGGGTCATTGCTATGTAAGGAATACAAGTCTGATCAACAGAAGGGTTGAACAAAATAGCATCTTGCCCACAACACCAAAAAAAAAACCTCCTGTTCTCCCCTTTTGGCTACTCCAACCACAATAAAGACTTGCTATTTCCGACCATGACCCACCACTCCCTACAATTATCCAAGTCATTGTAGTCAATTAGATATCTTTGAAGTGAATCATGGTCAGAGTGAATGTGATTCTACTAACTCCCTGATATAATCTGCTGTCAACAGAGTTCAGGAAAAAAAAATTTGTAAATTTAGAACTGATTAGTATCTTAAAGTCAGTTTCAGAAAACAAAGCTTACAGCATAAATGAAATCAGTACCGTGAATATGCTTGACTAAAAGATATTAGCTTCAAATTCTGGCATATCTGGTGTAAGAGTATCTGATGATGGAATCCCAGTGTCCTGGCCAAATTTCATGCAATCCTATATCTCCAAGAACTTGCTCGATATGATAGGATTCAAAACACCCCATCTCTAAGAAAGATTGGAAATAATAGCTCTCCCTGTTTCGCTAAAATTGGGAGATAACTGTATAGCCTTGGAAACTGCTCCTAAACTATCGGCTAGAAAACGTAAGGATCATCTGACCCCTGCAGTGGACATGAACATGTCATCATTAACACAAGAAGTTTTATCTGTCTTTACTGCAGGCTTGAATATAAATGGGCTCCTCACAAGTTCTTTTATGTCAGTTGATGAAATTCCACACACTTGAGAGAGAGAGAGAGAGAGAGAGAGAGAGAGAGAGAGAGAGAGAGAGAGAGAGAGAGAGAGAGAGAGAGAGGGAGAGAGAGAGAGGGAGAGAGAGATGGAGAGAGGGAGAGAGAGAGAGAGAGGGAGAGAGAGAAAGAGTGAGAGAGAGAGGGAGAGAGAGTGAGAGAGAGAGAGAGAGAGAGAGAGAGAGAGAGAGAGAGAGAGAGAGAGAGAGAGAGAGAGACAGACAGACAGACAGAGAGAGAGAGAGAGAGAGAGAGAGAGAGAGAGAGAGAGAAATGTTCCTTCATGTAATAAACTTTTATCAACAATTTATTTTTTAAAACGAATAAGCATGTTAAAGGTGAGTCTTTTTAAAGACATCTTTTGTCCTTTTTTTTTTTTCCTTTCACGGAAAATGTGTGTATTTTGTGGGGTTTTTTTCTTTCATGGTAAATTTGCCATCATGTAGTCTATGTGCAAACATAACTATAATAAAGATGCAAACTACCAAATTAGATTTGTTTGATAACTAAAATAACAAAAAAAATAACTTCATTTCATAAAGGTCATGGCTGTGTGTTGACTCGTTGGTGGTAACTTTTGTGGACTGGATTTGTTAAAATTACAAGCAATCAATAGAAAGTCAATGCCTTACTTTAAATTTTATATTGAAGACTCTCCTATGACTTCCATTAGGCATTTATCATCAACAGATTTTCAGGCTTTGAAAAGCCATTAAACTCATTTTGCTCCTAAGAATTTCCCTATAAAAAGGTCGAGAGTGAACTAAATATATGTCAATGAGGGCAAAAAAGCTTTGTAACTTGGTTCCTTTGTGTGGCATAGAGGCAAACAAACTCAAGGCGGGACATACACAACCTCTATTGAATTTTCATTTTTTTGTACTGAAATTATGAATAAATGCAAGAAATAATAACACCACTTCTTCCCAGTTACAAGGGCTCAAATAAATTCATTAGAAAATATGAGAGTTACCAAAGTTTCGCGTTTATAAATTTTTTTATCGGCTCTAAAACAGAACTGAGATTTCTCGTGTTTATCATCAATGAGAGGCGGACAATTCGTTTAAAAAATTGGTGTCAATAGCACACATGTTTTGTGTAGAAGCATGAGTAACTTTGCTTGCTGATTAAGAAAAGAGCAAATTACGATTAGGTTATACTCACCTATCAATTGAGACACGATACTTCTCATAGATAGTCCGAATTTTAGTGGAAGGGACTGATACTCTCTTACAAAGATGGCAATACTGAAGAAAGGAAAATCATATGAATATATTATACTATCGATCAACAAAAAAAAAATTGGCATTGTTAATTTAAATAAAAAAAAAGTCAGGACCTTCATGATTTTCCAAGACAATAGATTAAGGATAATGAAAATGAAGTTCCCATGGACATACTTACACGCACTCACTCTCTATCTCTGTCTGTCTGTCTGTCTGTCTCTCTCTCTCTCTCTCTCTCTCTCTCTCTCTCTCTCTCTCTCTCTCTCTCTCTCTCTCTCTCTCTCTCTCTCTCTCTCTCTCTCTCTCTCTCTCTCTCTCTTTGTATGTCTCTCTATCTCCCTCTCTCTCTCTCTTTGTATGTCTCTCTCTCTCTCTGTCTGCCTCTCTCTCTTTCACTCTCTCTCTCTCTCTCTCTCTCTCTCTCTCTCTCTGTCTGTCTGTCTGTCTGTCTGTCTGTCTGTCTCTCTCTCTCTCTCTCTCTCTCTCTCTCTCTCTCTCTCTCTCTCTCTCTCTCTCTCTCTCTCTCTCTCTCTCTCTCTCTCTCTCTCTCTCTCTTTGTCTTTCCTTCTCTCTCTCTTTGTCTGTCTCTGTCTGTCTGTCTGTCTGCCTCTCTCTCTCACTCTCTCTCTGTCTTTCCTCTCTCTCTCTTTGTCTGTCTTGTCTCTCTGTCTGTCTGTCTCTCTCTCACACACACACACACACACACTCACTCACTCACTCACTCACTTACTGCAATCAATGTGTTCTTTCAACAGTAACATAGGCCATATGGATGTCCCTCACCAGTGCACTTGCCCAAAGATTAAAAATTGTGCAAAGTGTAGAGGAAAGAAAGATGCTTAAGATCAAAATATAAGATAAATACCACGTCAAGACATTAGAAAATTTGGTTCAAAAGAACTGATGTAGCAGACTCTGTCACAAGACAGAAATGAAAATGGACTCGCCATGTTGCAAGATTGAATGGCCATAAATGAACAAAAAGAATCATCAATGGCAGCCATGGAAAGGGATAAGATCAAGAAAAAGACAAGCAAGAAAATTGCGAGATGATTTTGTTCAACATAAGGGCATGGTGCGGAGCAGACAAGCAAAACAACGAGAGAAATGGAGATTCAATGTGGAGGGATATATTTTACAATGGAAAGACAAAACTTCTTAGGAACTGTTGGTACAGGTAGGGACTATTGAATTAAATATAGATAAAGCATAGGTTTAGTGTTGATCAAATTTTCTCAAGATTTTTTTACACTAATCTAATATATACTATTTAAAAATGTTTGGAAATCAGACCTAATGATTAAATCCAAACCTTCTCATTCCTATTTAAATTTACCTCCTAAAATTTACTATCAGGGATGGTAATTCAAAATGTTTAGAAACCAAACTTTGCCAGCTTATGAGATCACTTATGTTTTTTTTTCCTTTCAGTCTAGCTTTTTATCCAAATCTGATGATATTCTCCTGAGCCTTGTTACAATTGGCATGTAGATAAAATTTGATTGTTTCATTATAATCTTATTTCACCTTTGATGTAAAATAATGTCTACTTCAACAGCTCTGATTATAGATCATAAATGTACTCGGTATGTTTTGAAACTTCCACAATTATCATTTTGTCTGATTTGTATCTATTGGGCCATGGGTGAATTCATAATAATCAAAAAAATAGATTTTAAGAGAAAAAAATCAGTTGTATGGGTAACTGTGATGCAGCATACTTGCAATATACATGATATATGAAAGCATTTTGAACAGCTTATTAGGACATTGTCACAGAGAAAAGATCTTAAATTATCTTACCGCTTGGAAATTGACATTCCGCATTCTCATCCTTCGTTGTTCTTTTATCAATTCCTCAAGTTCCCATTGGTGATACAGTTCAGCCTGATACTCATCTACCTCATGTCTAAATTCTCCTAGGCTTTTCTCACTTATTTCAGATAAGGCTGCCTCCATAAGATGTACCCGATGGCGATTCATTTGTTCCCTTCTGAGGATGTCTGGCAATCCCAGAAGAATGGAGACTCCACCAACAGCACGGCTTCGACCTGAACAGGAATATGGAAGTTAAAAAGAAATATTGATAGAATTAAATAGAATTAATAAAATAATGTTAGAATACATGAAACTTTGAAGCTAAGGATAGTATGTGTTTCAATTTATTCAATTTTATTTTTGTGGTGCCCACTTGAATGTTAAGACTTTTTCAATAAAATAAAACCAAAATAAATCCCAAAATAACTCATTGAATTCTATTGAACCTTGATCAGAGCAAACAATAATTCCAGTCTAATAGCTGAAATTTCTCTAAGGTACAGGATATTTTTCTAAAGCCTGAAAAAAAAAAATCCACCTTAATAACAGGAAATGCATTTTTATTGGTTGTTAAGCAAGGTAACTAAGTCTTAAGTATTCGTACCTAATTGCAGTTGCAGAATAACGGAATGGACACAATTTCACAGATACAGATTTCATTCCTTTGATATGATATTGCATTCATGAAGATAAGGTCAAGGATTCCAAACTTAACTTCACTCTACATGTATATGAAGAGTATTTTTTCAAAACTCAATAACTCGCTATTTAAAAAACTGGAAATTAAAGTGTTATTAAATACTTTGAAAAGCCAACTATCGTCTCTCATAAATGTAGTTCATCAAAAGTGGTTACATCTTTAATACAGAGACTAAGAAAAATCTAGCAATTTTCCAAAACTTTGTATCTCAAACCGTCGTAATTTTCCAAAACTATGTTATTCACTAGCGCGTTTGCACAGCGGAGTTCTATTCTCAGTTAGGCGTACAGTAAACAACAAAGTTTGACTGACCACATCCAGAAGCAATGCATGGTTTTAGATCTGAGACAAAGAGCTATGGAAAAGATGAATATGCATTGCCTGTTAGGCTTAGAAGGGGCAGGAAAGAAAGGAAGGATGGGAAAATGTCGAAAATAAGAGCGACAGATGCAAGAAATGTGGCAAGTACCAAGATACCCATTGATTGCTTGCCATCTTGTTTTCTTTGCATCTTTTTATTTTCTTCTCTTTCTGTCTCTTTTCTTCTTCTTTCTTTCTCACCACTATTCTTGAAAATTGAAAGCTAATACTGTTATGGAAAAATGTATATTCTCAAAATCCTTAGTTATTTCTGAATTCACTTATAAGATCACTCTCTGTGTAAGAAAAACAAAAATACAACATACTGACACATGCACTAGGTTCATCCCTTTTTGGTACACCAAAAGTAGATAATTCAAGTGAGTTACCCTGTTTTGGAAAACCACCCTACTATTCAAATGCAATAAAAATTGAAAGTCAACACTATGACTGATTTTATGTGTGCATATCAATGAATTTGGCCTTCCTGTAGTACAAACAACTTTGTTGAAAAAACTTAGATTCAATGAATGCTAAGTTTTGGTCAATTTGCAAAAAATGAAAAAAAAATCAAGTTAATAAGTTTTGCAAAACCACTCTTTAAATATATATATAGTAAACTCCATAGTTAACAGAGAGAGTTTATGTAAAGATCAAAGATCTTCAAGTGCTACAAGAAAAGCAATTTCGGATATATATGATGAGTGCAACTGATATTTTTCTCTAAAGCAACCAAATCTTTTGGGTTGTTTTGGTTTACAAAAGTTGAAAAATGTTCAAAAGTTGCCAGTAAAGAAAACATTGCAATATCCTCATTGATCGTGAAAGGTTTTGGGGTGCTTGTAGACTTTTCATTCCTCGAAGATATAAAATGGGTTGAAAGAATATGTCCGCAATCTCCACAAGTAATAACTAGTTTCACAGACAGCCCATAGCGGGCTAGTGTATCCATGACGAGACTTATCACTGAAGCAGTGGTGACATATCATTAGCTGCTCAATCTAAGATCAACTATTGTCCGTTTGTGTCTTCCAATATTGCCAGCAACTGGATCTCAAAAAAGCGACAGTTTTCTGTCACTTGTGCTCTGTTCTACCTCTTCACTTGGAATTGGCATGCAAGGCGGATGGAAGGGGGTATTCAAACCTATCTTCCTTTATGATGAGGAAGGTTGGGGTTCCGCTGGTATGGATGCCCAAGTTTCACAATGAGGTTGGAGCACAAGCTGTGGACAAAGCTGCCAATATTCAGGTTGGGCCGGGGGGGGGGTTCAGAAATAGGCTGAGGATCAGCTTGGTGTTGATGTTAAAGTTGTGCTGTCAACAGTTCTTGGGTGGTGGAAGGTTGTGGCTCGGGTTGTGCCAAATAAAATGAGGAATTACAAACTAGAAATATGTAACAAATACAATAAGTAAGAGAACAAGATAAGAAAAAGAAGCTACGCGTATTTCACTTCTATAATTTCTCTTTCTTCCATATTTGTGTCAGGATATATTTTTAATAAGCCTTGATAAAAAAAAAATTGGCAGAGCTAATTTCGAGGTTATAATACTATAAATTTGTGATCATTTATACAGATTTAGCACTTGCGAAGTAAGAATTTTGTAAATTAGAATAAAAAGTGTCCACATGATATATATTGTGGCAAGGAATAAAAAAAAAGAAAAGTTTCAAGTCAAAATTAAAGACAAACTTGACCACAGACTGATCAAAATAATTCACTTCAACTGTATCAGTTATTCCCCTCTCCTGCACTGCTCTTGCCTCTTTTAGCTGCAGAGTGAGTCGAGTCTTTTTGGCATGCTTGTATTTGTTATAGCTAAATTATTTCACACATTCAATAAGAATTTATTTAGTTACTTACACAAGAAATGAATTACAAAATATCAAAGGTAAACAAACTTAATTACTAGATCTAGATTTTTAATAATAGAATACAGCAGGCGAGATTCAAAGATGTGTGTGGTTTGTATAAAAACAGCAAACTGTCACCCCTGACATATAATCTCCATTTGCATTGACAAATAAGCAATTTGACATAATCCCTGCATCACTGTGCAGCCAAAGCATGCATGATCACCAAGACATTAGGTAGGAGGTTATCACCAGGGCCTAGATTGTATACAAACTGAGCCTATTGTAGGTCAAAATTTGTTACTGCTAGCCTCATAAAGGAGGACCCTTATGAATAAATATCCACAGTGGGGAAACCACGGGCTCAAATGCCTTATAAGTTTTGAAAACTGCACATAAGGAAGGTCTTATCAATACAGAAAACTAATAGATGGTGCTATTTTTCAACGAGCTGTGAGCTGGAAAAAAAACATGGTTTCTCAGCATTTCAGTCCAAATTGGACGTGTTTGAACTTCACCCTTGTTTAGAAAAGATCCATTCTTTACAGCAAAATGCTTATATTTATGAATTTCTTGAAGAATTTGTATTGTAAAATGGCTGAACTTTACAAATGAAGTAAAGTACGAGTATCAATATTTTATGACTTACAGTATTATCCATAACGGGCCTCAGACAAGGTACTGCTCCCGGTCTTAAAGAATTCTAGCAATAGTGTCATATTATTATTTATTCCCCAAATTGGTATGTTGTAGGAATACTATCGGGAAAATAGGTTAGAAACCAATGTAAACAAACCGTTTCCAAGAGCCATCAGGAGTGACATAGGTTTAATAAAACCTTCATATTTCAAATTTGAGGCTATATTTTAGCATTATTTCACTTGCTTATTGTTTGCAAGTGGTTTGAGTACAAATGAAGACTTAATAGAGGGAGGGGATAGGAGTTTCATTTTTTAATGATATCATAGCATCCTGATACCCTAAGTAGAAAGAAATTACAGTTTCTATTCATTAAAAAAGTAACATTATAAATAAAGAAAATGGTGGTGTTGATCATTCAAACCAACATTTGAACATACCTCGAGTCTGGACTTTGCTGACTTCATTTCCAGTATGGTTGTACTTGACAACCAGATTGCACTGGGGAATGTCCAACCCTTCCTCTCCAACTGATGTTGCAATAAGCACTCTAACTTCCCCAGAGTGGAACTGTTCAAGAACACTGCGCTGCTGAGTCTCTGACATTCCTTGTTGGGCAAGAAAGTGTCAGGATCAAAGGAGGAAAGATCAAGCTATTGCAAAGGTTGTGAACGGAAAAGAAAAACAGTATATGCATCAACAAAAAAAATGGGTAAAAAAAATCCTGGACGAGTTTTCAAAACTCACATTAAATTGATCTGGCCTCCAAAACTCTCTTCTTCCAACCTTTCTATTTTTTCAATTTAACTTAGATTTATATTTTGATGGCAAGTTTTGTTGTTCTTGTTTAAATTGCTGTTTTGGTTGGGTTTTTTTTCTTGTTTTTGGTTGGGTTTTTTGGGGGGAGGGGGAGATAGGTGTTGCTTTTTTTATTATTTTGTTTTGTTTTTGCATTTAAATTATACTCTAAAACTGTAACATACGCAGAAAGATGAATCCTTTAATGTCATCTTGTGGACCCAAAAGGTTTATCAATGAAATGATAGTTTAAAAGCTTATCTATCTGACTTTTGTTAATCATATTTCTCAAAACAAGCATTATCATTTGTAAATATTAAGATGTTATACTCTTTTTAGAACTAAATCCGTTTTCTAGGCCTCGATTATAAAAATAATGGACTTAATTTTAAGTTTAGAAGCCTGACAAGCACAGCTTATATTTTTCTAGTATGGGCGTATAGGAAATGTATCAAGCTAGACCCTAGGAGTAGCCAAGATTTGATAAGAAAAAATTTGAATAGTGTTGAAAGGTCAAGCTCTATGGGGCAGAGACTGGAATATTACATGATAATGATGATTGTGATCAAAACGATGATGATGCTGACTATTGTGATGAAACAGTATTTTATCCAGATAAGCATTATTACAAGCTTCGACCTTTTAATATCCGACCATAAGCGATGCGTTTGCTAGCCTTATACTGACATGACTTTTTAGACTAGATTATAACAAACATAAAATACTTTGAAAAAATATTGAAAGAATTATAGAGACATAATAGTATCTCACAAAGGGGAAATTCATTTAATTAGAAATGGCGGTTGTGGTAGTGCTAGGTATTTTTTTATGGTGGTGGAGATAGTAGTCATATGAAGAGTAATTAGAGTAGGAATTGAAGAAGCAATTACTGTGGCAATGAGAGCAGCAGTAAGACAGATATCACAGAAACAGCAGCAGCATAAGCAGAATTGAAGTTGCAGTAGTAATAATAGTGGTACTGGTAAAGGAGGCAGCTGCAGGATCAGAAATGGAGAAGCAGTTGAAGGCAAATTACCTTCAAGATCCTCTGGTGCATTGGTACTTGTAAATTTTTTAGCATTGAGTCCCATTAGATCATCTTCACCACACCTGCAAAGCCAGGAGGACAGTGCCTCTGCCAGCATTCGGGTGCGTACAAATACTATTGCACGGGTATCATTTCCTCTATGCACCACATGTTCTCTCAAAGTATCTGCTAGAATTTCAAGGTTAGGGTTGATATTCTCTGTTTGCCTGCTGACAACTTCTTTCAAATCTGAATTTTTATAGAATACAAAACATTAAAAAGTGTTAACATGAAAATAGGTATTATTGCCCAAAGCAAGGACATAAAAATATCACTCTACCATTTGCATCTGTCCATTTCTTTTTAAAACTCTTTGGATAGAATAAAGAAAAGTAAAAAAAAAAGAGTGCAGTGAATGAAGATGCCCATGGAGAATTGGTGCGAGCAAGATGTTTCAACATTTACAAAATATACCCATTTTACTCATGATCTTATCTGTTCAAATGGGATATATGTATTTCACTTTATTCATCAAGTCTTCACTTCACCTTTTTCAGATTCTTTTTTTTTTTAAATGCATGAAAAATAAGGTTTTTGGAGCTGTTTTTAAAAAGGTGTGTAAACATTTAGAACATGTTTTTAAATTGGTCATGGTTCGTTAATTGAACCTGAAATTTGAAAACCTAAAGAAAACCTTAGAGTAAAAGTGGTGCACAAAGTGTGCTTGCAAAGTAAAATAGAAAAAAAAAGTTTTGATTGTTCAAAGTCGGCCCTAGCACATCATAGGCAAAAGTCATGATCAAACTGCATTTATTTTTATTCAAATCACTAGTTTATGTATTAATCACCACACATTGCGTCGCCTGAGATCTGCTTTGTTCCATCTCCAGTTTTCACACTTTTGAGAGAAATGCGTTCAAACATTTGAATCTATCTCTCTCCACCTACTAAAACTGCTGTGAAAAGTAGTTTCATCTCTGTAGAGAGAGCAATCTTTGCTCTTTTTTTTTTCGTTTTGATTATTTTAGCAAAATTGGAGATGGAACAAAGCAGTTCTCAGATGACAATTTTTAGTTTTGTCATGTTAATGTAAGAGAATTGCACTTGTGTCTTTGCGAATAAGCTTTTAATATTGCACCAAAAGCATGTATTCTAAAATCTTCAAATCAGAATACATTTTTTCCTCCATACTTAAAGGGCTAAAATTAACATTGTGTCTTAAGGACAAAATTGCCACAGAGCACCTGCCAGAAGACCACATAAGTGAACTAAAACAATTGTGTCGATTGGGTCGTAAAGGGTGTTTAAAAAGAGACCAGAAAACTAAAGGTGTGAAACTAGGGCTGAAAGACCTCCAAATAGACATTTCAATCATAATACACGCAAATCATTGATAAAAATATAGCCTATACACACACAGTCTATTAGTAAAGATTATGCCTCATGCATTGGGAAGAAAAAAATGTCACTGCAATTAATAAAGCTATTGAGAAGGAAAGACAAACTCTTCAAATATGGATTGCACATGAAATTTTCTAACAATTCAACAATGTGCTTATTGTGTTCATTATGACTCTTTGCTGTGGGCTCAGAAAAATCTCAGAAACTAGACAAAAAGCTATCTAGCTACATTGTACAAGACAATGAAGAAGAAGAAAAATCCAGTTTACAGCAACAAGATGTATTCATAATTAGAGAAAGTGAATCGATAGATGAAACTTTAGAGAGGGAGGTGTTAGAGAATGCAGAAGTTAGCAGTGAATTTGATAGACAGGACTGATTATAGTGCTACGGCTAGTTTTGTAGATTCTAATACCCAATTGCTTATGCACCTTTCTTGAGCTCTTAAAGCATGTGGATCAAATGATTTGGACAATGATTCTTATAACACAGATACAAATGGACAACCTGCAATGCCAATCAATTAGACTTTATCTTTCAATGTACACAGTAGAATCAAGCCACTAGCACAGTCAACTCCACATAAATTACACATACAAACCAATTCAGCAACAAGCCCACTTAAAACTCCCAGTAAAAACAGAACAGTCAGTGATAATTCAGCATCACCTTTATTGAAGGGAAACTTGTTATCTATGAATGAAATGAAAGATAAGGATACAACAAATAACCACTCAATTCGCGGGGGTGGGGGATACTGGTGACACTTCTCATTAAGAGGAAAATAAATACATCAGAAAACAAAGATACTGTCACAAAAGGTCAATCACAAGGACTGCAAATATTTGTAGTGCCAGGGAAACCCTCTCCTAAGGTCACCTCAATATTGAGAAGGAAAAAGAGTTACACAGAAAAAAAATGCGCCAACTGGTATCCAGAAAGAGAGAGAATTGGACATCCTCATGCAAAAAGCACCAGGCTTAAGAGAATACAACCTAAAGCAAAGAGAAACTTGACGTCCATGCTAGGGCTGGTCAGAGGTGAGTTTAATGCTCAGGAGATATTAGCCAAGAAGGAAAGCATGAATATAACTTTCCACCAACTTGGACTTCAGCCACCATTTTAAAAGACTGTAGAACCACATCTTTCCAAAAACATGCCATTAAAGCTGTCCACACAAAAAATTATTTCTGCAGGAAATATTGAAATCAAAATGAAGACGTTTCAGGACAGCAAGAGTGGTGAATCAAATGACAGAGAAGTAGCATATATAAGAGGCATGTCTGCTTTTGTCATCATCCTATAAGAGGAACAAAAAAACAATGAAACTTAAGATCTGCATGACAAAACTAAATCTGAAGATGAGATATGGGTGAAATGGTAAAAACTGTTTAAAATGACCTTGTACATATGTATTGTTTTAAAACCCTATTCAAAATTAAACATGAATTTTATAACCATGGTCCCAGACACAGCAACGAACATTGGAATCATCATGGAGGACTCAAAACCACAGATCAAAAGGCTAACTCCATTGTCTTGTGGAGAGAGAAAAGAAAGTTTTTATCTCCAATGACCATTGGTTTCTGGCTAACCTTTACAGTGTATCAGGGCCATCTGAGTTCTTTCCATGTTTGAGGTGCTAGAAAGAAAGCAAAAAATGCAATCCCAAGTAGCTGGAAGTGCACTAGAAAGATTATTGCAGTCCCTTGTAAAAAAAATTTTTGCTCACTGGATGTGACATAAAAAAACACTATTTCAACGTTGTTCATCAAACAATGTCAGACATTGATATTCACCACATTTTTTTTCCTTATTCACACATTCTTCTTGCTCTTGTTTGGGTAGCATCATGAGCTGATGGAGTTGGATGCTATTCAGATAGAGGCGAAAGTAGAAGAGGAGAGAGCCAGGTTATCATGAGAGACTAAAACATGAGAAATACAGATAAAGTTGTGAAGATGCCATGCCTCTTAAGATGACAAACAGCATCTGAAAACATGTGTTTTCTTCTGCAATGAAAACACACAGAGAAAAGGAAAATAGAAAATTGAAAAAAGTCTAGAAATAATTAAAATCAAGTTACGGGTCATAAAAGACACAGCATTGTTAAACAAGCCTATTACATTGGTAATTTCATCAGCAGCTTCTGTCCCTGATATTTTGTTCAAAACATATACAAAGAACTGACTAAAAAATAATTTACACAGCAGCAAAAATATATAAGATCAAACAATAGTGCATGCATTAAAGTTAGAGGATGAATGCAACAAAATGAATGAAGTCTTTAGAAATGTCCATAAAGCCCTGTTATCCACATACCCTGTCACAAAAGATGAGGCAGAGCTGGCAGTGAAGCAGTACATGGAACCATACAAACATTTCCACACAGAATAACCACTATGCATCACATTTTTGAGAAACTCTGCTTAGATTTCTTGAAAAAATTAAACTTTGGGTTGGCAATTGACTGAGAACAAATGAAGAAATTCTGAATTCGACTATCTCAAAGATAGAGAGGACTACTGGTATTCTGTACTAAAGTAAGAAAATGGCATGTGTAATGGGAACATGTGCATTACCAATTGCGCCATAGCTTATAAGGCTTGAGCATCAGCCAAAAAAGAGCGAAAAGTGATAACATTATACTCCAAGATTCCAGTTTGTAAATATGTGAAACAGTAGTAAGAATTTTGTTCAAAAATTATTTGCATAATAGTAGTAAAATGAAAGCACAAAGACAAACTTTTTGACTCATTTAGTACTGATAATATCACTTGTCAATTTACTGGAGGTATCAAGCAATCCTGCACTATTGACAAGCTTGCTACCAAGGAATAAGAAACACTCAAGTTCAGTTACCCCTAGGTATCCCAGTAGCTGACAATCTTCTAGATAATCAGATGGATCATAGGCCTCGCCAAGAAGCCCCTGTGGGCGTGAATAATTTTCACAGTGCCTGTATCTTAAAATAATGCTCCCTATATACCTAAAGTTTTCCGCAGCCACTACTAATGCGTGTGAGAAAAGTTACACTTATTTAAAAACTGCTCATAATTTTAAGACACTTTTATACAAATAGCCTATTAACTTAAGACTCATGCCAACTTATTTAAACATGTTTGGTATCATTACAAACTTTAAAACTACTACTTTTCCATTGTAACTTTTTTTCTTGTGGATTACAGTATATTTTTAAGGCTTTAATTTTAGTTAAATCCAAAATAAATTATCCTGAATCAGCTGCCAGCGCAGCTAGCATCACTCATCATGACCCAAGTTTTACCTCATGAGAGTAATTAATGGATTTTTGTTGGACATCACATAAGGTAACCTAAAAAATTGATTAGTTTATCACCATGCTTAGCCAAAAGCTGCTAAAACAGGGCCACAATAGTGCTATTTGTAATGAGTTTAGTTTAAAATTACGGGTAGTTTCAGGAATAATTGAAGCACTTAAAGTAGTATTGGTGCTCATATTTGTTGTAGTAGTGGCAGTCATTGATGCAGCAGTAACGGTGATGTATTTAGCAGCAACAGTAGCAGCAATAGTATTAGTCTAGTAGTAGTAGTGACAGTAATAGTAGTAGCGGTAAGAATTATAAAGAACTAGAGTTTAAGGTAGTTTTCAGCAGTGGCTATGTAGAGGCTTTGAATGAAAACGGAGAAATAATATTTGCTTCTGAGGAAATTGATCCATTGACTTATAAAGATGTGGAGCACCCATTACTTTGCCACTCAAAAAGGGCATAGCTAATACCATTATGCCACTACAGTCCCTAAAACAGAAAGTTTCATTCGAAGGATATTTACTAAGCCTCCATGAACATTTTGCAATCTTGATTCAGAAGGCCCTAATCACACAAATACAGTCACTGAATCCAGAGCCACCAGCATGTGCAACTTGTCACACAGACATCAAGGGCAAATGTTATAGATGCCTTGGCATCCATTTCCTAAGCGGTGGTAGTAGTCGTAGTAGTACTAGAAGTAGCAGCAGAATAATAAGCGTTTAATGTTATTATTGAAATCTACTTATTTATTTATGTTAATAAAAAATGATTTGGAGAAATACTGAAAAAAGTAAGTGTGGAAGATTAATGGAAAATGTTTTACAAATTTCAATAAAACCTTTGGGCTTGTCAACGTTTATTTTAAGGAAAACCAGTTTACAAAATCCAGATCAAGACCATCTGTGCAAACTAAGATGTTATGAATAAGGTGTCCATAACTGACAGTAAAATAGAAATCCTTTTGGCGAGTAATCATGCTAGGTCAATAGTAAATAAGCCAGGAGCAATTAAAATATATTCATCTTGTTTATCTACACTATTGCTCAAGTCTTGCTTTCCGGATGGAAAAATGATTAGTAGGGGTAGAAGAGTTTTATGTTCTAATTTTCTTGAAACAATTTTTATGTTAGATCAAAAAATTAAGCCACCTCTGAATTATGGATACGCAACTTGTTATTTCAAACCTCACTTAACCTTGTATCTGTTGCCTTTTTCTAGAGCACTTGCAAGCAAAGATAAAAAAAAAAAAACTATAATATACAGCACTGATGATAAATCAACACATTTAATGCCATACCTACCTTCAAACAATTGATAAAAGTAGTTTTCCTGCGTTGCTCTTTCATGGTTTCTTCGGAAAGGTACAAAGCATCGCTCTAAAAATTGTATTATATCATGAGTCTGTGCCAGCTCAATGGCTTCCACTGCAAAATGGTATGCCTAAATGGAAATACATTGGCTTGCAAGTTGAATGAAAATACACTTGGTGAGAAAAATACAGCACAGATAAGGTAATGCAATTCAATTCATCTTTCAGGTTCTTCTTTTTGATATCTGAGTCAATTTCATGTATTACAAACCTCAGCTAACTTCAGAAATCTTAAGTGATGCTGTATCCTTGTATAGTAAAGTGACCCATACTCACACAAACACTTTTTTCATCAACGATATTGATCCCAAGATCAGTGACACTTTGGCGTTTGCCCTACGGGCTCAATACATATTGTGCAATAATCAGTTTGAGCACAAATCTTGCAATGGACTGAGCAACAGCTTTGGCTCTTGCGCTAGCGTGCAAGCGAAAAAGAAACACAAAAAAGAAACAAACTAAGTGGGTCAAGCAGTCATTTCTGCAATGCCAAAGGCTTGGTTATAGCAAACTATTGGAAAAGTTGAGAAATATTGAGCCAGTTGATCATAAAAACTTTTTAAGAATGGATGGGAGATTTTTTTGACGAACTGTTTCTCCTGAATGCATTTATCTCCTTCTTCAGTTCTTCTTTCATGCCTTCCTTGAAGTAATCGGGGTATTTGTTTAGAAGAGTATGATACTCAGTGCCTTTTTGCTCTCAGTCACTATATTCCTTGCTTTAAATTTTGTGGAGCTGCGGGAAACTCTTTTACACATCTATTAGTTCAAGGAGAATTTTTCATCTTCTTTAGATAGTGACAAACAATTCGTTCTCTCCCACGATAAATCAAAAAGTGAAATTGTTGCAAAATATTGATGGTTACCCTCACGCTCAATAAGTTGACGGTTTGCGCAAAAAATATCAATTGAAACAGATCTGTCAATATATTGACTTCAATACTTTATAGGCCATCAATATCACCCCTACACGATCTAAAAAGTGTCAAACATTTTGACGTCAATACTATTGATAAAAAAGTTGGAGCGTGTGGCCACTTAAGAGTAACTTTGTTAATTCATTAACATTACATTTTTTCTTACATTTCACATTTCTTCATATTCAAATGATCACTCTTACATTCAAAAGAGCTTTTAGCATTTTAGTAGCTACACCACTATATATGAAAACTACATATCTACATATTTAATTCTTTTGGAGTGGATGTCTTGATTATATTATGCATTGTTATAACTTTTTTATCAATTTGTAATCTTAACATCAGATCTTGTATCCTTTTTTTTTTCACTATATTTTTGTATTCCAAAGAGCCATGATCAGATACCTTCAAATATTGTGAGATAATGTTGATGTTGCGAAAAGCCATGTTAGTCTCCGTGGGTTTGTCTTCTATTTTGACCAATTTTGCAGCTTCATATAAATGAACTGTCCACTGGCAATACTCTGGATGCTTCTTTGACTGTGGCACACGGCTCAATAGTGTCGATACATCAGTATTCTTTCCTTCTAAATACAAAAACAAAAAGGAACGGATTAAAACAAAAGAGTTTGGAGAGTTCATATTAATCAATTTTTTTTCTTCTTTCTAACCAAAAGTATCAAACTAAAGTAACTGGCATAACATTTCTGCATTAATTCATATAAAATGACAAAATGAAAGGCAGCAAAGAAGTACTTACTGGAAATCACAAGAAATATATGCGTCTTAAATCTGTATTTGAAACAATATGCTTTGAAACAAAGCCTTTAAAATTGAATGAGACAAAAAGGAATGAGAATGACAATTCTAAAAACTGAAACAGTTGATTTATAGATTTTAAATTCATCAGCTGCATCACAAATTACACAGCCTTTTTCAATCTGAAAGTTAAACAATGAAAAGACCTATGAAAAGAGATGTTGAACAAGACAACATTTAAACTAATTTCATCCTTTGGGCCAATGCCAGAGTCTAAAGAGAGTTGACTCATTTTGCTGGCAGTAGGATGGTCATGAAGGCTTAACAGGAAATGTTCTTTATGCACCATGGGATTAGATTAGGCAAAGAATATTCTCCCAGCATAAGTCTAAAGACTAGCAGCAACATTTCTATTATTCCATAGTTATGTATGTAATTTTGAAGGAGAATATTCAACTGTTAAGATATAGGGATTGTCATAAATTTGTCACTTATTGTTTTGAAGTACAAGATAAAAATTAGAAATACATTTTTGGCATAATAAGAATAACAAAATGCCTCATTTAATGAATATGCTAGTTATCCTTGGATGCCCAGTATTTAAACAAGGCTTTTGTTTAACGGAGTAAAAATGTGGGCACAAAAGTAATTTAGGAATAACAACTGATAAGCTGTCAATTGGTAGAATAAAACAAAGACATATAGGAATTTAAATACAGATGGGTATGACGATAGGCTGCCAGGCAGATAGAAAAATGATAAAATAAATTTTTGGATTATTCAAAAGAGTAAAGGAAAGAGAAAACAATCAGTAAAATAAATCTGAAGACTGAAATAATCTATTTAATATTATGATTGATGCAGTACCTTGTACCTAATATCACTATGATTTCTTAACCTATGATAGTTTATTTGAAATTACTTACAATTTTTTAATCTATTTTTGTAAGAGACTTTGATTCACAAACGGGCCATTTTGTCTTTCTACTAATACTGACACCAGCAATGTTACTGAAAAAAAACATATATTTTACATGAACAGAAAACAGTGTGTATGGAATGATCAAAGTGCTTTCCTTGTTGTAACCTTTTGAAAGATTATCTTCTTTTTTTCAAAAGTTAGTGTTTCACTCACCAAGACCATAATGTTGAGCTATTCCTTCCAGCTCCATCATAATTTCATGAATCCTCAATGTGGCCAGACTCTTTTCATTTTCCACTAGTGATACATCATCTGGAAGCAATAAGAGGTCAAAAATACTTGAAACAAGTGGAAAGTATTTTGATACATTTCAAAACTCAAACAAGTTTTTCAAAATGGTTAAATGTGCAAGATATAGTTAGTATGTGGTCTCAGCTGAAACAAGGATAGTGATGATGATAATGCAAGTAATGATAGCAGTTCATCAAAGAAGTTCCCTGTTCCTCTTACACTACCTGAATATCTGAGGCTAAAAATTAGATGCTCAAGGCTTATCCCTCAATTATAGAGCAGATATTTCATAATGGGAAATACACCTTTACAGAAAGAGTAGCAGTAATGGAATGATGGCAGTGATGGTAATGATTCCAATGATGCTAAAACGGGGGCATGACTTGGAATAGGAATAGGAGGACTTGTAGAGGAACAACTGCAGTTTCAGCAATTGAAGAAGTACAAGGAGAGGAGGGAGTAGTAGCAGTAATAGCTGTGGCAATCGCAGCAGCAGAAGCAGTAATAGTTGTAGTATGGTTGTCTTTGATGTTATTTGGATCTTACCAATCAAGATTGCAAGACACTCAGGGAGGCTTAGTAAATACCTTCTTGATGACCCCTCTTTTTAAGGAGTGTAGTGGCGTACTGGTATGAGCTATGCTCTCTTTGAGTGGCAAGTATCTCACGGATATTTTTACTTAAAGCCTGATCTACCCCACTGCTCAGCACTACCTCAAACTCTACCTCTTATAATTAACCTAGTGGTCTGCCTCCTCTAGATCTAGTATTAGTAGTAGCAGCAGCAGCAGTAGTAATAGTTGTTGTAGCAGCAGCAGCAGCAGCAGCACCAGCAATATTGGTAGTAATATTAGTATTTGTTGCTACAATTGTTGCTATAGTAGTCGTAGAGGCAAAAGAAGGATTAAGAGCAAAAGTACTTATTTTGTTTAGTTCTTTGATATGCTTATCACTTCACTTGTTTTGACTTATAAGATGGCTATGAGAATGTTAGAAAAACTTTTTAAAAAAGTATAGATTTCGAGTTTGAAAAGGCACATTTTTAGGGGAAGCTAGACACTTACATTAAAATTTATTTAATTTGAATGTTTTTAACCACCATTTAAGACTACAACGTTCATAATTTCAAATAGATGTTTTCTTGTCATTACCTAAAAAGACAAAAATCACTCTGTTTACAATGGGATGGAAATTGTACTGAGATACTTACCTTCAGACAAAATCTTTTCCAATACCAGGTGCTACTATTCTGCTCCATGAATTACAAACGGCTTAGGTATAAAATATTTATATCAACAATTCTCTTACATTCTCTAGGGACTGGAACAATGCGCTGCAGCTCTGAAATATTTTTCTTTACAATAGCCAAGTGGTCCACATCTAAGTTTCCACACACTTTCATGATGTTAACTTTGGCATCATCTTCTTCTAGAGCTTTCTCAACTCCAATTGATGCTGTTAGTCCTACAACCTAATGAGACCAGAAAACAGCAATAATTGCTTGTGACTTGCTTCAACAAGAAAAGCATCTATTGTATAAAGAGGACTGGAAAAAAGAAAGTTCAGAAATCAATCTTTTCAAGATTTTAACTAATAAAAACCAATAAGGTGCTGAGCATTTCTAATAATGATTAATAAGCATGACAGAGGCATACTTTGAGAAATATGTTTCACAAAACTGATATGCTTTGTACTTGAATCAGCAGGAAGTTCTAATGAATTAAAATCTAATTTTTTACTATGTTTTTAATTACTCAAGGAGTGATGCACAAAATTAATAATATTCTTAAGTTGTATTTCCTTCTTACCACATGTTATCTGATTCTATGAATAGAGATAACATTAAAGTAGACAAAGCTATGTATAACCCCCATTATCTTTTAGAGAGAACTTTTCGGTCTAATTTCAAAAAGACAAAATCTCTTGTTAATTTGGAGCACAATCAGAACAAGTTGGTTAAGTCATTTTTTTTATCACACTTTTCAGTTAGAGTAAATTTAGAATATTGCAAACTGCCAGTCTGAAATCAGTGAAAAATATGTTTATCTATTTTTATGAATATAAAACAATTTTACACTGTGCTCAACACAGTACTTATAGTGTCAGTGATGGATTGCCTTTTTCAAAAAATCATACATAAGAATCTTTTGATCATTCCTTGATTATTCCTTTCCAAACCAACTGCTGTTATTTGGAGTTAACTTGCTTCGATAACAGAAAATTCCAATGCAAATAATTTATTTCTAGCCTTGACTTTCTTTCCAAAAATCATACAAGTCCATGATTAATAGGATTATTGTCTTTACACCTCGAGCTTGATGAAACTGTGACCTTCATTTATTTTTTTTATGATTCTTTTGTTCTTCTTTATAATTAATGTACTTTTCTTTTTCTTTTATTCATTTACAATTGCAAAATATTTTTTTCAATTTGTTAAGAAACAGTAGACTTTTCCATACTGTAAGCTATAAACACATTGTGTAATCAAGATTTACAATCTTGCTAGAAGACAAAAGAAAAAATTAAGGATAGATATTGGAGGATATATTAGTTAACACACATTTTGAGGTAAAGCTTTCCAATTAGGACTCCTTGACAACGCTGCAAAACATAAGCATATAACTTATTTTTTGACAAATATTTTTTTTTAAAGAGGACACCTTCAATTTTTACTTACCTGCAAAGTGTCGTAACATTATTCTAATTTTGAAATGAACAAATAGGAGTCTCCTCATAAATATGTCCCATGACCAAAAAAATGGAGCAGGTTGTGACATATAAGCATTATATCCCTCTTCTACAGGACTTTCTGTGTTTTCCATACTTTATTTTTAAAATAATTTTAAGAATATCTTCAAAAACGCAATAAAAATTATAATTGCATTACTTACTTGAGGCATTTTATCGTGACGCTTTTTTGCTATCAGGTAATAGTACATGATGTCGTTGTAGGGTTCCCCCTCACGAGTATGATGACACTCATCAAATACCAGGAGTGTAAAAACTCCTATACCATCTTTCAGGAGAGGTTTTTTGCCACACAAATGGTTCACCAAGATCATGGGTGTGACAACCACTACATCATATGCAGGAAGAAGTTTGTGCAGGCTCATGCTGTCTTGACTTTCACCGGTCATTAAAAGAATCTGCCATGTAGAATAAGTTTTAAAGATTTTTTTTCTCTAGCCTTATGATAAATTTTGTTTCTGATAATAAGCTGCAAATATCTGTGCAAATGAAATTAGACATTCTGATAATAAGCTGCAAATATCTGTGCAAATGAAATTAGACATGATTCATTCTTTGCAGTTAATCGTGAAATTAAAACAATGAGGGCCATACAAAGAAACATTAGAAATGTACACGATTGCTACCTTACAGAAACACTGTTAAACCCTTGTAAATTTTTCAGACAAAATGGAGTAGGGATAAAGGCTGGTGGCCAAAGCCAAGAGCCTCCAGGGTCAGTGACCTAAAGTATCTCCTCCAAAACTGACTCCCAATGAAGATGGTGGAAGTATTCCATGTTTATAGCATGTTCTACACTCATGTGTACAAAATGTAAACCAAAAATTTTTTTTCAATTCTAAAGTTGTATGCTTATATGCAGGGATCAGACCTGCTTAAGTAATTCCAGTTGCGGGCAACAATATCAAGTAGTGCTGCATTTTGTTGCCTTCTTAACAAATTTATATTTTATTTCATTACCTTGGTCGACTTCTAAGTAAATGTCATATTTTATAAAACATTGAACAATAGGAAATAATATCTGTTGACAATGGTATGTGTGTTCTGTTCAATCAAGAGTAGACAGTTATGATTAAAGGGGGTGAGAGAGTGAGAGAGAGAGCAAAAGGATGAGAGGGATTAAAAAAAATAGGACTGTTAGACTAACACAGAAACACATAGTTTTTGAGTATGTATACATATTGAACCATGCTATGCATATTAGAGCATTGTCTCTTGTTAAGTTATGTGAACAAAGCTTTTTTTTTGGCCCTTCATTCAACATAAACTATTTTATAAATCAACATAAATCACTCTGTATTCCAACTGCTTAAAGATATTGTAACATAATTTATAAACAACTGTTCTCAGCAAAGAAAGATGTGAACAACATTGTCACAAATAATTTCAAAATCTTAAGATAAAAAAAAATTCCTTCTTCTTTAACCAAAGTATTTAAGAATTATTTTTTTTACCTTCCACACCCCTAAAAAATTGTAAGTGTAAGCTTTTCTGAGATCATATTGATAAAGGAATGCAAAAAAGGTGCTTGAAATCTCACAACAGAGATATTTGCAGTTCTTCACTAACACGAACTCGGTATGGATGCAAATGAATGAAAGTGGTAAAACTAGATGCTTTTTTTAAACATCAAATGCAGAGAAATATTAAAGCAATAAAATTTGTAAATTTCAGATGTTTAAATGTTATGATAATTCAAAATTGCCTAAGTATTTTATTCAAGTATGATAAAAATGTTAACAAACTAAAAAAAAAAAAAAAAAAAAAAAATCATCAAGTTCTTACAGTAACAACAAGAAAGTGACAAATACAAGAGAGCAATAATTTCTCTTCCTTTAGTTCAATAGTTCTGAGATATTTGTGCAAATTTATTATCAAACATTGTGTAAATCAATGGAATAATTTTTTTATTCAAGTCATAGCTTCAAAGTCAAGCTAATCTACATATCTTGAACTTGTTATCTCTAATTCATTTCAGAGTCTCTTAGCACTAATTTTTCTTTTCTTTTTATATTAATATCCTTCAGTTAACTTTTAAAATACTTACAGTGAAATGAGTTGATCAACAATCAAAATAAATTGTAGTCTTATATACTCACCTTGTAAGTTCTCAGAAGGTGATTTTTTATTGTTTGATATTGCTGTTTGGCTAATGGTACTGTTCTAGCGAAAAATGCAATCTTGGCACCTGGAGTTTGATAGATTAAAAAATGCAAAATTATGCAACCAAATTGATTTGTCTTTTTTAAGCAGTGAAATAAACCATGCTCAAGGCAAAGCTTTTTGTTACCATACAGGGAAAAAATATGATTCATGAATAATACAACAGTATTCTTTATGAAAACACTGCAACAATTCTCATTACAATGTTTCAAAATTTCAAAGTTTATCGACTGCTATTATTATCTCCCCTCTGATCATTTTCCTTCTCTCAAACAATACTAAGACGATAGATGATACCAAAGATATCCTCTTTTTTATATTTAACGGCAAGTTTAAAGTTTTATAGAATTGGTAGATGAATTCTAATGTCATCTCATAATTATATACTGACTAACTGGGACTGATTTGATATCCTACTCTCAGGCTTATATCATTTCCTACATTAAGAAGGATGACTCTAATGGAGATTGGGAAAGAGGGATTTCCTGTAGCATATTCCACTGTCATAACCAAGAATATCTTACTAGGAATTTGCAACCTAAATAGGTGAGTGATCACATTAGCTTGTTTAGGTTAAGGCTTTCTTACATAGTTTGATCTCTCACATGGATTGTTCATTTGCATCATATTTGAGTTATTTCAAATGCAAAATCAAGGTGAATCAACCATTGAAAAAATTAGACAGTCCATCCCTATGACTGAAAAAGACCAGTCTTTAATAATACCTTAAACCTCCACAAAAGAAAGTGCACCCACACTAAAAGCCAGGTACATAAACAAGAAGTCAAACTCCTCCCTTCTCAAATCTTACTGTGGTCATCAAAAAAAAGACTTGGTCAATTTTCATTCAAGAAGGAAATTTTTGACAAACACAAAAGTGACAATGGGAACGTCCTCAAAGAAATCAGGATGAACAAAACTTACGTTCACTCCTGAAAAAGCTATGCACAAGAAAAAGCACTGGACTGAAAATTAATTTTTAAAGAGAGTTTCTTAAAGTCTTAGGCAAGAATTTCTTTGACGGCAGTGAACCATAAATGTAATTCCCAACCATTAAAAACCAGGGATTTTGGCCTATTTTAAAAAATTCATAGCACCCTCTATAATGCTTTAAATGGAATAAAATTTCAGTGCAAGGAAATTTAAATCATGCTTAATTGAACAAAGAAAAAACTGATCCAATATATTTATTAGCTTTTTCTTTATATGAATTTTTAAAAATCATGATTTTTTATCATTTCACAGAAATTTTGGAAACTTAGATCTAGAGTATGTATCATCATTTTCATCTGACAAGTCTGTATCTACCCACCCTGGCTCATACTGCGGATCATCAGCGTCTGATGAGTCACTGTATTCATTCTCATTACACTCTAGACCTAAATTTTGAGTAAAAACGTCAAAGACATTAGTTCTAGATCTTGGTGTATAATTGATCATCTAATGAGAAAAAAATACAAATTTCAACCCCGATGGGGTATCCGCATTGATCTGTAATAGAAAAAAGGCCAATCCACATACAGTATCAGAGAAAGTCCTTGGTGAGTTAAACTACAGTTGTACCACAACATGGCCCAAATTATCAAGTGTCACTAAAGCAAATTTTCATAAGAAACTATAGCAACAGAAGTGGAAATAAGATCCAGCCGCAGAGGTAAAGAGAAATGCCCATTGCAAGGAATATGCTGCACATGGAATGTAGAGGTGCAAAGTAAGAGAAGAGCCTACTATATTGGTAAAGTGGGCTGGGACTTCAAACAAAATATGATAAAACAACCATATCCACTCCTTCAGAGCAGAGTACAAACAAATTAAATGAAAACTATTGCAATGAATTTGGCTTCTAGACAAGAAACTTATCTCCAACCTAAAAATGAAATGGACAATTAAAAAAAAATACACTGCTTACTTTCCATGTTTGCTCACTCAGCTATTTGTGTTTTGCAGAAAAAAGAACTACATTAAAAAAATCTAAACAGAAAGGTAGATTTGAGAAAGAAGTCTTTACACACTAAGAAGGCAACAGTAAGACTTAACAACAGGATGGGTGTGCCCTCAATCATAAAAGCCTTGTGACCTAGAAGGTGTCTTGGTGACCAGTGAACAGCCAACTATGCAACAACAGCCAGTAAAAACTTTACAAATGATCCTTCATCTGGTTGACATGCCTTTGGATGCAACAGTCTGTTGCAAATCACTGTGGGAAATTTTTGTTTTTACAATATAATTATATTTATATAAATGTATCTATTTAAGTCATACAGTCATGTCACAGCAATAAATCTTCAATCTTCATTTAATGTTACATAAAAATTCCTGATGTTATTAGTGGTGTTGCAAGCAGACCTGCAGAGTTCATTATTTTTTTTCTCAACAAAACATAACTTTCTTTCCACAATTTTGGGCTATTTTTCCAAAGGTGAAACTTTTTAAATAGCTCTTTTCCACACTTAAAAAAGTTTTGAAATTCTCAACTAGATAAGACAAAAATATAAACATCATTTTCACTTCTAGAACTTTTTTTCATGAAAAATAACCGTTCAGTATAAAAAGGCATAAATCTATGTCAAACTTTGCATTTTAACCTTAAGCTCCAGTTCTCCGAATCTCCATAAAATTTTTTTAAATTCACCTTTTTTCAATCTCTTAAGGTGCTCCAAAATGATGTTCACAGAAACTTTGGTCTTTCCAGAACCAGTTGGAGCACAAATGACACAGCTACGACCAGTAAGAGCAACCTTTGAAAGTTCTTTCTGATATTCTCTCAGTTTAAGATCCTCACCATCCTCTTCATTCTCATCTGAAATTTGAAAAAAAAAATGAGATAATAAGCTGTAACACAAGATTTCTTAATCAAAATTATAAGTGACTCTTTAGATGTGGGAAGATATCAATTTTATGCGAAAAGAATATAGTTACTTTATATTTTTACTAGCTTTCCTAAAGATACTGTATCATAAAAAGATTTCCTTTGAAACAGAAATGACTGCATAGATAATTCATCTTAGGGAAACTTGTCTACGGATGACATTTTATCATGGACCTGTACCCATCATGTCATTATCTTGTAATATAATTTATGATAATATTCAAATATCATAAAAATTGACATTCAAACAGAGGTCTAATTTCTCTTTTCATTAAAACATCTTTGCATCCCAAAATTATTTTCAAGGGTAAGGAAAAAACATGAGGACTTGAACCAAGCATTAAGAGTGTACTTTACCGAAAAGATTTTGAAAATTGAAGAAAAAAAAAACAGAGATAGAGAAAATACCTGATGAATCACTGAACTCATCAGAGAAATAATCATCTTGTGTAATATCACTGAGGTCATTCATGGAACCAACACTGGAACCATCTCTAATCTCAATTCCATTCCATTTTAAAGAATCATTAGTTTGAAGCTGCTGCCAAACAGGTAAATTAGCCTCTTCTTGTGATATGTACAATGCTGATCTTGAGGCTGAAAAGGCAGAATGAAATAAAAAAAAATTCAATTCATTTTTAAGAATATGAAAGCTAATAATGGAAGAGGGAAAGAGAAAAAGAGAGAGAGAGAGAAAGAAAGAAAGAGAGAGAGAGAGAGAGAGAGAGAAAGAAAGAGAGAGAGAGAGAGAGAGAGAGAGAGAGAGAGAGAGAGAGAGAAATTTTGATTTGATTTGACTTAATTTTTATAACGCCCACAAATTACTCTCAAGGCTGCTATAAAGAAAAAAAAAGGGATCCTAAAATAGGATCTGGAAGTGTACCTTGTTAAAGTCTAGCAAAAATAGAATTTACCTCATGAAAATGATACAAGTTGCTCCGCGTTTTCTAAAAACTATTTAAGAGTTCAAATTCATATGTAATAAAAGCCAATAAATGACAATTATTTTTTAAAACATACAAATAATGCCACATTGCTGTGCCAAAATTACTATATTCCTGCCAGAATTCATTATATTAGATTCAAGTAATTTGGCTGGATTTCATGTTACAATCAATGCAGTAACAAATGATAAATAATGAAAGATGTCTTTAATGATTTAGATAAACTTGAAAAAAAAAATCTATAATCAAAAGAATCAGTCTCATCCCAACTTTAATTCATGAAATATAAGTACAGATTATGGTTTCATCAATATACTTAACTTTTGCATTATCTTTATGTACACAAGAAATAATTTTGGTGAAAAGCAAATCAAAATCCTCAGAAGTAAGATTTAGTTTGAATGATAAATTTGTAGGTTAAAGTTTTCTTGTTTTTATGGCATTCCAGATAGACTATGGAAATAAAAGGAAAATTTCAACTAAATAGTTGATTTAAAACAATATATAGGTGACATGTCACATGATTAATTAGCTATTCATCAATTCTGTTAAACCCTCATTATCATTTAGGCTCAATTAAATGGGGAGCAATGAATTTCTGCAAAGCAGTGAACCTGTTAGCATTTTTTGCAGGAGCTCACAATTTTAGAATGAGTTTAATCAGGATCTTTAAATAATAGATTGGAAAAGCTCTCAACTGTTTTCTAGTCTTGATACCAAGCAAGGAAGAAAGGGTGAGAGAGAGTGAAAAATTTTCTCTTAGAGTATGATAAAAGGCCTATGTTGAGTCCACAGACCTTCTCTTGTCTCATGTTCACTGTCTCACTTAAAACATAAATTAAATAGGTACAGTTGTCTCTATTTGGACAAGTTTCTTCATTTTTTTAGGTGCTCATTCCTAAGAGACTCCCTTAATGTAGGGGCTTTTTGGGTGCTTAGGGTGTCTCTTTCAACAAATCTGATCATTAATATGTTACAAATTTTTAACTGGCAAAGATGTGTTATCTTATAAAAAAAAATTCTGATCTTAATCATTATTTACCAAGTATAATCCAATCAAATAAAATTTCTGAAGCCTATGAGCTAACTGTTCATATGAAAAAAAGGTGTGTTTTACATGTGTATGTATTATGGTGCAGCTTACAGTATATCATATCTTTTACTGATTACCAGCCTGCCAAAAATATATGTTTTTTTTTAACTCTCTGCTGTCAAAGACTTCATGAAATCATGCAAAAGATTAAAGTTCCATAGTTTTTTTTAAATTACAGTAGAATCACTTTAAACCGAAAGCCGCTAAACAGAAAAATTCGATGAACAGAAAAAAAATAGATAAGTTGTGCGAATCTTTGCCTTTGTACCCTTTCCCGCGATAAACCGAAATGCTTCGAAACGGCACTGCCTTTAAATCGAAATAACTTTTCTGTATTTTTTTCTCTTTCTTCCCCTTCTCTTTATTAACCCAGAGAGAAAAAATGCCTAGTACACGTAATTGTATGAAGGGAAGAGTAGGCGTTTTTGACAATCTAATAGCTGATGGGGGGGGGTGGGTGGGGGGGGGGGGTGGTGGGGAGGGGCACACTGCTCAAGCCCTGCACTAGACCTGCAAGCACACAGTCGATGAATGGGAATGAGGAGGGGTGGTGGCGGTGGTAAGCGATGGTGATTGGACATTCACGCAAGGGATCACCACTGCACCGTCTCGCTTGCGCAGTCAGTGGTTGTGCTTTTGCGCGTGTATGTGTGTGAATAGAGGTCTAGTGCTTTGTGAGACGGTAGATATAGACACACGGAGCCTTCTTTCTTTGTGCGACGCACTGATACTGACACTAGTGACAGTGATACTGCATTCTTTGTAAGGCAGTTGTATGTTCTTCAACACGGGGGGCACAGGCACCATGACACACACACACACACACTGCCACAGTCCCAGTTTTTACATCGTCGGCATTGAACATCGACGCAGTGCTACTGATCAGTACATGTACTCTAATTTTAATTCGCATTAGGCCTACAACTTGCGATAGTTTTCAACATTTAGCTTTTCCCAACTCAAAGATGTCGAAAAGAAAGCACTCTGCTTACACATTGAAATTTAAACTGAAAATCTTATCCGAAATGGATGAAAAGAACCTATCGAACACAGAGATCTGTAAAAAAAAAAACATAGCATCCCAAACTCAACGCTGTCTACAAATACAATTTTGAAAGACAGGGAGAAGTTACAGAGGGCTCGTGAAGATTTCGAAATTTTGCCCGACTACCAAGAAAATGAAACTTTGCTGTCATGAAGAGCTGGAAGAAGCAGTGTTTCTCTGATTTCGACAAGCCAGGGCAATGCATGTTCCATTGTCAGGCCCAGTTATTATTGGCAAGGCAACAGAAATAGCGGTTACTTCCCCTGAAAGATGACCGAAAATAAAACTAGCTTTAAACCAAAATGCTTTTAAACCGAAATGAATTCAAAGGGCTCCAAAATTTCTGTTTAAAGTGATTCTACTGTAATTCTAACCACTCCTCTGTCTCTGTCAACTAAGATGTCATGAGACTTCAATGGATCTGCACACTATAGTTTCCTTTTAAACTATCAATAGCGGTCTGCCGAGCAGTTGTGACTTGCAAGGTCATTTGGGATAGAATTGTCTCTACGGTATACTCGAGGCTAATCTATGAACTTTTGTGAAAATATGTGAATGAATATGCATCCAAAAACAAAAATAAGTATGGTGATACATGTAGGCTGTAGACAAATGAACCCTTTGAAAGAGGTATCAAATTTACCTACACAAGAGTCATGCTTTGATCTAAATTTAGATTAGATAATGTGCACGTTATCTTGACCCAGAAATGGCAGAAATAAGCTTAGATCTAAACCAAACACATAAATTAAAAAGACTAGATCTAGCTCTCTTATTAGTCTATGATCTTAATCTAGATCTAAGGTGTAACGTACCCATAATTGTGCACAATGGTCTTGAAGTTAGCCTCGCGAGTAGAGCACAACTAGATTAGACCTACTCTTAAGATTCCGATAGATTTGGCAACATCAATATCTTATAACAGTATCCAAAAAAAAACTTAAGATTATATCAAAAAAAAAAAAGAAATGGACATTTAAAAAGAAAAAGAAACCCTTGGGAAAAACTTAAGCTAAGTCCACTTATGCTCCTTGGTGTTTAGAGAACCGTCTTCGAGCATAGTATGTCCGTTAATGCTGCTGATCAGAAATCAGATCTAATTAGATTCTGTAGTGTACCACGAATATTACGTAGTAAGCAGAAGTCGTGAAATACCAAGAAATGTATTTTTAGAACAGAAAATGAAATCGAAACAAACGGGAAATTCAGAAATTTGATCACGCGATGTCATACTCGTAGAGCGTTCACACGTCATCTGGTAAGGAAAAGAAAAGAGGAGGAACATTTTTTTCTGATTGCGAACGGGGAAAAGAAGGGATGTAGTAAGCCTCAAATCGCTGCCCCCTTTTTCTTGGATATAATTGATCCCGCCCTCCTCCTCAATGAAGTCCACGGACACTTAAAGCATACGGCTGCATGTCCCAACTCTGCGGGTTGTCATTTTTTTTTGTATCATTAAAATAAAAAAAATTGGGATTACGTTACATAATAGCCTATTAACCGAGATATTCCACAGCCGGTTAGTCTTTCAATGCAGTGTCATCCACATTGCTCAGTTTCACCTTAAAGGTCTGAGGTGATTGCGAGATTGTGGCGGTGGCGCGAAACACCTTTCCGGATGAATTTTGCTTTCCGTGAGATTGGCATAGTAGTATCCTGACGACGACGCACAAGTTATTTATCTTTTTCAAAATTGTATCTTCATCCGTGTCAGAATCAAATGCTTTGATAAAATCAACTAGGATTTGATATTGATGCACTTTCTTTCGCCAGTCTGTTACTACATATATATATATATATAATTTTTTTTATTATTATTATTATTATTATTATTATTATTATTATTATTATTATTATTATTATTATTATTATTATTATTATTATTATTTTGCCCTAAACTCTCGTTCGACCGGTAAATTTCAATAAACTCGATGACATTTTCTTTCGACTACGAAGCCATTTTCAATTCAAATATGAAAGTAAAATGACTGATAATATTTTTTGCGAAATTTGAATATCATTCTAGTAAATAAAGCTGATTCAGTGAAAACAGGACGAGGATAGGCCAAGAGTCTAGCGGCTGAGCCTGGGACAATACTGTTTTGCAGTTGGGTTTTTTTTTTTTATTATGATGGAAGTTAGGGTGTTGATGTGACATGATTCTGCTTCTCATGGTGGTTGTGGTAACCAAGGCACCACAGCGGTGACAGTGCTGGAGGCATTGTTGGTGCGATGGTGGTGATGATCCTGTGGCGAGCCGCATACTAAGAGGTACATACTCATGTCATTGAGCACTGATCATGGTTCTAAGCACTGTCATTATGCACTCACTAATGAGATCTAGTAATAATCTACCGTTTCTGAGCTATCAGTATGCACTCACTAATGAGATCTAGTAATAATCTACCGTTTCTGAGCTATCAGTATGCACTCACTAATGAGATCTACTAATAATCTACCGTTTCTGAGCTATCAGTATGCACTCACTAATGAGATCTAGTAATAATCTACCGTTTCTGAGCTATCAGTATGCACTCTCTAATGAGATCTAGTAATAATCTACCGTTTCTGAGCTGTCATTATGCACTCATTAATGAGATCTAGTAATAATCTACCGTTTCTGAGCTGTCATTATGCACTCATTAATGAGATCTAGTAATAATCTACCGTTTCTGAGTATCTTGTTCTTTTCTACAGCCCGTTAATTTATCCAATAGTTTTATCAGTATTTATTTATTAAATTTTTTTTTTTAAGTTGATTACATCTTTCAGAACCAAATCGATATTTTCTTTCAATCAAGTCACATTTCTTAACACCTGCCAAAGTTTCAAACTAGATCTATCATCTTTTGAATCAGAGGACAATAAATTCATAAGTATTTTTAATATATACATATATATATTTTTTAATGTTGGGTGGATTTCATTATTATTGCTGTTGTTATTAATGTATGCACTGAAGATTACAATTGATGGGGCTAGAGGAAGTTCGTGGCTGTATTAATATCAGCAGCAAAAGTTGTATTAGTAGCTCTATCAGTAATCAGTAAAACTTTACAGCTCTGTCTCTAATATAAGTGGAGCTGTGAACAAATAATAAATCTCAACTTTATTAGACTAGATCTAGATCTAGATCTATTACGCATAAACCAAGGTTACACTTACAGCCTATGTGGCTTTCTATGCCAAATAGCTGGACTAGAACACTTCTAATGGTTGAACTTTTTTTAATCACAGCATAAGTGTCCATACAACCATTATGGTGTAATAACAAAATCATGTCGATCTTTCTAATAGGCCAGCACAGCCTATTAGGTCAAAGGACACGGCAGCCTCTAGGACTTCCCGGCCAAAGAGCAACATGTCTTTTTACATTTTGTAACATCAATAGTCTTTCTTTTAAAAAAAGCCCCATAACATCCAAAAGCATTCATGCTTTTCAGCAGCTGATAGTAAGCAGATACATATCATCCACTGCCCAGAAATGAATGTGATGTCAAGTTTTTAACATTTAAATATATGATGGCTTATCAAAATAAAGTCTTAATTAGCATTATATGAGAGTCTAAATTAAATTGTTGACCTTTGTTATATTTGACTAAAAAGTTGGGTTTTTTTTAATTGCGATGCTTGTTAATAATCTTAAAAAAAAAAATATGTTGTGTCTAAATATACATGTAGCCTACATGTAATAACGTAAGAACATCACAAGATATTTCTGAGCCTAGTTTTTGAAGACAGTATCAAATACGCCTCACAACTTATACGGTAATGTCACATGATTTCTGTCTTAGACACAGCATGATGGAAGTAAGCAGCTTCTAAAATGTGGTACAGATCTTTTTAAATAAGCAAGCTGTGATGGCTTTCGGATGAGCTAGAATACTAAGTAATAAGTTGTTATATGCAGTGCCATGTTTGACCAGTCTTGTAGACTTGTTCACTCTGCACAAAGTATGGGGGGAGTTAGGTGTTTCAGGCTGGAGACTTATGTTGGAGCAAAAGATTAAACATTTTCATATTGATGTAAATTGCTGGCACTTTCCAGATAAAATTCATAATATTCAAGGAAGAAAAAGATAATTGGAGAATTCTACTCGTCATTAACTTTCAGCAATGTGTAAAAATAGTCCTAATGAAGCTTTAGGAGTTTTAATGGCCATTACAAACACCATTAGCATTTTGTTAACAAATTAACAAAAAAAAACAAAAAAACAAAAAAAAAAAAAAAAAACAATAACACAGAGTTGGATCCTTGACATTAACAGCTTTTATTTGTAAACATAATTTCATAGCCACAAAACATAATACAAAATTGATAAAATCTTGTAATAATTTTGTATCATATAGTACATCAATCACTACATGTATTCTTCTATTTCATAAGAAATAAATTATACTAGGTAAATCAAGACACCCATTTTTTTTCTACCATACCCACCAGTAACAATAAATGTCATAAATTTTGTGGTGTTAAAATATATACATGTACATGAATAAGTTTAGAAACTTGGTCTATGGATATCAAGCTCAATGTATTCTCTCTCTTCATATGTCAATCCAAGCACTTTAAGCAGAATATAATCCATGGTTTGATTAACATAAAAAGGTTTATCATTTTAAGTTGAACAAATTTATTATGAAAAGCTTCAATGTTTTGTTAACTGTTAACCTACCTCTTATTGGCTGAAGCTCATATATCAAAGATTCAATGAAAATGTCTTTACTTGCCAAATGCATGATTTCTATCAGATTCACATTTTTGGCTTAAAATGATAAGCTGTCTAGCATCTATTTCCATGAAAAATGGACAACATGTATTTTCTATCAGTGCAAAAATTTAATTCTTTAGACCAATATGTTTATTAATTGCTGATCCTTTACAAATACCAATGGCACTATTGAATTTTCAGTACTTATTAGCCCTTAAAAAGTACAGTGTATTCCATTTGGTTGAAATTAGATGGAGAAGAATTTAACCATCCCTATTCAAATGCTTAATGTGATATGAGTTATATCAAAATATTGCGAAGTGCAAGAGGGATATCTCTGGATATGGATTATGGATCCTCCACTAAACCATCAATTAAATTAAGTATAGAAAACATCTAGAGCTAAGTCTTCGCTCATTCCATTTTTTGATAGCTGGTACAATAATGCTTTATACGTAATTGTAAATTAAGAGTGTATCAAATTAAATCAAATTATCATTTCAACATTGACACACCCTTTTCTTTTTCCAATTAAGCTCAAGGATGGAAGAAAACAGTTAAATAAAAATGTATGTAGCGAATTCATTTCATATTCAAATTATACTGTTGAGTTAGATCAACTCTACATGTGGCTGAGAGTGGGGGAAAAATTGTAATTTAAATGACAAATACTCTATAGATTGAAGTAACTAGATCTAGTATTGCATTATACTATTGAAAAAAGAATGCTACTTGGCAATTACTTTGAAATTCTATAGGATTTAAGAGTCACAACCTAGGAGATCATGTCTGTAAGTGGGTGAGGGAGAAAAATAAGGGTAGGTAGTGAATAACTTCATAGTCAGTCATTTTTCAATCTTAGTTGGACTTTAAACATTCTTCCATTAAAATAAACATAAAGAATAAGCACTACACCTAGATGTTCTTAAGCTGAAAAAAAAAATGCTCTATCCTGAAGGCCTAAAAACAACTAAAGAAACATACATGCAAATCATATTGAATCTGTTAATCAAAATGTCATATGAAGGTAAATTTCATATTTAAGTGACTCATTAATCATATGATACATTAATGTCACAATTTAGAAAATCAGACTACCATTACCAATTGTTCCTGAAAGCATCAACATGTAAAATAACAAAAGCGAAAATAAATGTATTTTACTGGATTTAACATGCACCTGGAGTTTCCTGAATATTTTCTAGAAGCAAATTTGTGGGTAGAGTGGAGAATTTTATGTAACAACCCAACATCACCATATTAGTACTGATGGCATAATATATCATTTGATTGTAAAAATAGCTCTATTGAAAAAAATTCACTGAGTAAATACATATTTCGCACAGTTTTTAAATGTTTTTTTTCCTTTTGTTTGTTTAATTTACTTTCATCTTTCACTTGGAAAATATCACACCTTTCCCTTGAAAGATTCGTTCATGGCCTTACAAGCCTACATCCCTTACCAATACATGTAATATATTTACACAACTATCAAGAGTTGAAACAGATTGGACCATGGCTGTGCTGTTGATTTTCAGCCAAAAACACAAATTCAATTGAATAACGATATAGGAGGTGAAGTATGTTCACAACTGTCTCAGTTCCATCAAATTGTGTTGGCTTTGATCCAGAAAAAAATCGAAGCCCAGATATTGCTGGTTATGCCATTATTTTCATAGTTGTAAGCAAAAACGTTGGGTTTAAAAAGTCTACATATGTAAAAAAAAACTTACAAGGATTTCTGTGAAGTTTTCAAAAATGAAAAGTGCTAAGTGTAAATCTGAATGAATCAAGGTACGTTCATTTAACTGGACCCCCATATTACAAAGGAAAATAAACTTTTGTTTGATTGCTTGGAGAATGTTAGATGAAAGATACTGCACATTACTACTCAAACCTTTGACACTCCAACAGACATGGAACACTTCATAACACACAAATTTTAAACCAATCATTTCACAAAAAAAACAAAACAAAAAAACAAAGACAGCATGGCCACTGGTTCAATCTGTTTCAAGGTTGTATCAGTTTAGTGTCTGCTGACAAAAAAAGTCATAATTATTAACCACATGAAACTTTTTATTAGTATCAGGCAAGGCCACATATTGTTGGATCAAGCCAGATTGTTTATGTCTGCAGAGACTTTAAAAAAACAAACTAGCTAAACTATCATCCAGGAACTGGAAATGAAATTTACGATGATCAACCTTGTAAAGAAAGACAGAAAGAATACATATATATGAATGAGATAAAAAAAAAAGCAATAAGTATTAAAAGCTTTTGTGTCATAATGTTTATCAAGCAACATCCTTATTGAATAAACAAAGCAGTAAATTCATCCCACATGCCAAGAATCCTTTCCAGATACAAACTAAAGATTCAAAGATAATGCTGTTACAAACAGATTCAACCCACTAAATAGATTGTCTATATTTGATTTAGGACTTTCACAGTCTTTCACTCCCGGAAGATGCATAACACATGACTGAAATATATTTCATCGGATCATATGCATGGCATGAGAAAACTTGCAAAAAATACTTTTTCTAGAGACTGAGACCCAGATAATTTGATTTGGGAGGCATTCTGATTAAAAACCAAGTTCTAAAATTTTCTCCACCAGCTTAGTATGAGAAAAAAATATATAATTTGATCCACTAAAAACAGCTCACAATGGCTAATCCATCTGGAATGGCATATAGATGCACCACAAGTTCAAAGTCAAGAGCTGGACTAATAGTCTAGGGAAGAAAAACTTAAATATTTAATTTATCAGCATCTTTTTGTTTGCTGTTCACTTCTCTCATCTTTTGAATAACTCTTTTTAAAAAATCCATCTTGTTCTTTGAATATAATTATATTATTGCACATATTGCAGGTATTATTAATGTTTTTCAATGTATAGGAATAAGACAAAAAATGAATGAACAAACTGAAAACGGTAAATGGGAGAGGTGCAAAACTTTTGCATCTCATTTGTTGAAAATCAATAGATTTCAGTTTGTAAATTTCATTCAGATTAAATGATAGGCATAAAATATCAAAGTGCCTGTTGCAGGCTTTACATTTTTTTTCTTCTTTCCTTTATATATTAGCTTAATGTTTGACATAAGGCCCTTCCTGAAGTTGATACTGTCTGTTCCAATCATATTTCTGAGCTTTTGGGATAAAAAAACTGACTTTTTTTAATTAAACGAAATTCAAGAAACAGACACAGACAGACATACATATAAAAAAACAAAAACATTCACTGCTCAGACTATTGCATTGCCTTCTCTGAAAGTGGAAACAAAGCCTTTTCAGTACTGAGGAAAAAAATTGTATTGATCAACTTCTACTTGACCATATCTAATAACTAAACTTTTTAAAATATGAATTTTAACGGCAAATATTCAATAAAATAACCAAGAGTTCAAAATTTCAAATTTTAAGTTTTTGGATTCCACTTAACTCTTTTTAACATTTGATACACCTCCCCAAAAAAATGAGAAAGCCACCTCCCTGTAAGCTGGTCTTGTAGCATAAGAGAAGGTTTGTCCATACCATTGAAATAATGCTTTCAAATAAAACACAACCAAAATCATTTTTTAAATATATTGCACAATCATAGGGGTTAACAAAATTAATTTTTCTTCATATCAAATCAAAAAATTTCATGTATTCAAACATGTATCCCCAAATAAATATTTACTCATCAATTTTGATACAGTTCACATGCAACTTTTATTTATTCTATGCACATAAAAAATGGCATATTCTGTGTGTACATTTTTAGGTATTTTAAGCTTGATAATCACAGATTTTTTGTACTTTGATTGCCACAAAACAATGAAGAAATTAAATTAAAATCTTCTATAACCTATTTCTTTGTTCTTTCATTTTTTTTCATAAAAGTTCTGGCAATGTTAGAGTGGGTAGAGTTTGGTCCACACAGTTTACCCAAAAATTTGCACAGGTGGAGTGATATTGTCGACCAGCATATGTCAGCTTTGAACATCCAGAGGAAGCAGACTGTATGAGAGTTTTTGCTGGAGATGTGTCCACATTGAGCAGGCATATACCACAGGCCAAATTCTTATCGGGCTCCGAGTCAGATTTAAGGACACAGTTGTCGAAGATCAGAGTTGATGGATCCGGCTATTAATGAATTGAATCAGAGGAATAAAAAAGTTCATTTCCCTCATTGTTGGGAACAAGAGGTGCGAGGAGAATGCTGAAATGCTGGTTTCATAATATTATTTAAATTTAATAAAGATTGATCTCTACAACTGACTCATGAGGAAAGTTTTGAGATGTTTGGTTTAAAGATAAGTTTAAAATACATGCTGAGTATTTGTGGGTTTCTCAAACATTAAGCTAGTCTCTTCTGGTTTAAAGCCAAATTTCTAGGTAAATACCTATAGTGAAAAGATACCAAATGTAACTAATAAAAATATATATTTTTTAATCTTAATTGTCATTTTTTATTTTGCTCTTTGAATGTGAAGCTATAGGGCTGCTGCTGATTTAGGACAAAAACTAAAGAGACTTAAGTTGGGGAAGAGGGTGACTATTATAAATTTTGTATCACTCAGTAATAAAAAAAAAAATCGAGCTGAGAACAAGAAATGTGTATATACGTAAATTTTTAGAATCTTTAACAATTTCAAAACTCAGGTGTTCAGAGTTTTTTTTTTTTTTCCTGAATCTAATCTATTACATCTATGTATGACCATCTTGAATCACCTGCTCTATAATTATATGTCAAAACTGAAATAGAAAATCCTCCCGAACACATGCATATCCCTCCCTTTGCTAAAACAAATGAGCCGACATATGAGATGGCCACTCAGAGTAAAGGAGAGAGAGAGAGAAAGAGAGATATGAAGACAGGTAAATGAGGGGGAGAGGGAGAAAGAGAGAGAGAGAGAGAGAGAGAGAGAGAGAGAGAGAGAGAAGGGTGGGGGTGGTGGAAGGAGTGCAAATGGATAAGAAATGCATAAAAATATAAGAAAATTAGGCCTGAAATACACAATATGAATATGCCAGTGAAAAAATTGCCTCGAGTTCATTAAGTTCTGCATTAGATTTACATTTTGCAGATTTGTAAAAAAGCAATCACATCATATGAACAACCTGATCTTAACTTACAAACTTAAGACTTTATTTTAGAATATTTTCTTCTTCATGCAACATGCTCTTTCTGGAATATCACTTTCATGATGGCCTTTCTGTAGAGATCTCTGACCATTAACATGCTTCCTGATGTTGTTAAGTCTATCTCCAAATATCCCGGTATGTCCTGACTCCATCTTCTTTTTCAGTCTACATCTACTTCTATTTCCTGGCATTTTCCCTTCCTGTATGATCTTCTCCAACTTTGGTGCCATTTGATGTGATCAAAGTTTGCCTTTCTCCTTTTCTTTATTGTGTTCATCAGCCAGCCTTATTCTATGCCAAGTTTAATCAGGATAGATTCATTTGTTCTTTTTTTCTACCCATGCTATTTTTTGTATGTTTCTGTAGCATTTTCATCTTTAAACCTTTTTTTTTATTCTGGTAAATTTGAATGTGCCTTGCTACAGTTTTTTAATCCTCTTAAGTTTTTAAAGAGCCAGTTCACAGCCTATTTTGATTCTGCTGTTGATGTTTTCATTGCGTGTTAACATTGTACCACGAAATTGGAATTCACTGACAACTTCTATCGTTTCATTATTTACTTTTATTTTGGAAAGCTGTTGAGATTTATCTGTTTTCATGATCTTTATTTTCTTGGCTTATAGAAGGAGATTCTGTTTCTGTGCTTCATTGCATTCTTTTTCTTTTACAACAAGAACCAGTTCTAGGCCCATTTGGAGTCCTGGAGAGGAGAACAGTGTCATTGGCATATCTGATTTCAGGGAGTTCATGGTCACCAATGTTGAGGCTATTGAACATGCTTGGATTTGGATTAAAGTATAATTGTCTCATAATATTTTCTTTATATATTCAAGGGTATAGCGATACTAGAATATATGTGATCTAAAAGTCCAAAAACCACATTTTGCAGCCTGTGCAGAGAAATAATGACATTGTTGGCAATTATTTAATAGCTTATTTTTTTACTGATAAATTTGGGCCTATTAATGAATGTACAGTTGTTGCCATCGCTAGAATCATATTTAGATCTACATTTATCTATTGCCTTCACAAAATTCTCTGGCCATTACATGAGCAAATAATTTTTGACTCTTAGAATTTTTAAATACAAATTACAACTACTGGCTAAAAGTGAAAAGTTTCTACTTTTTCAGGTAGACTGGACTACTCACAAGAAGTGAAACTCCTACAAGAAAAGCAGTTAGGTTGTTCCAGGCCAAGTCAATATTTTTCAAAGTCTGCTCCAGTTCACTAGTGGAAATGGCTGGTGGATTACAAAGAAAAGAAAGAGAAATCAAAAGTAAACATTTTAGCTTTGACATTATAATTAGCTGTTACTAGCATTATCCATGAGGAAGACCTTATGTAAATAAGTAAAAGCCATGACAATCTTCTGGTTGAGGAATATACTACAATTTTAAAATTTTGCATTTAAAGAAACTTAACACAAATGTAATTAAATAGTCCTGAATTGAGGTCATAACCCTCTTGAGGAAGAATGCACTATTCATTTATATCCTAACACCAACTGTTAGATAGGTTTAATTAAAAGCAAAGACACTCTTGAGGTACAAGAGTATAGGTATGTACTATAATTTTATAATACTATGCTTGAGGAACATCAAATACAAGATGAGTTAAATCCATGAAATTGGAAAAAGATCTCTCACAAACTTTATTGAATAAATTAATGACTCTTTGAGGCTGAAGAGGTCTTTAACACTAATGATAGCCAATAGTATTGCAAAACATACCTAAGCTGATGTGGCTAGCGTGAAATTGATTATCTCTTGAAGCAAAATGGACCAAATAATTTAGAGATATCTTATCGGAATACACACAATAATGTAGAGTAGAACTTTATTATGTAAATATACAATACTGTTTAATGAGGATGAATAGAGATAATTTCTTACCTGTTGATCTCATTGAAGTCATCACTCGACACACAACACGGTAGACTTCAACTATACCTGAGGAAAGTTTTAGTAATAGGAAATAGCAATAAAAAGCTAGAACAGCAAGTTCTCTCAGCATTACTATTTGTTTAAACCAATCTAGCCAAAAGATCTATTTTTTTATTTTTAGAAGTGACAATATGTTCTTCCATCAAGATAAATAAAACCTCCCTTTGCCCTTCTTTTCTTTTCCTCATGCCCCAAATGAAGTATTTTTTATTATTGACAGGAAAAGAGAAGTTATTACATAAACTCGTCATCATACTATGAACTGAGAAACAAATAAATGCCATGTAAAATTGGAAAGGCAGAATTTTTTTCTTTTTCTTTTTTCTACATACAGTGGAACACGTTTAAACCAAAATTTTAGGGGGTCTAATTTCAATTTCGGTTTAAACATAGTTCAAGATAAAAAAAAAAAAGGGACATAATAAACCACAAAATTTGCAATGAATAATACATGTACATTGGGTTATATCCCCTGTTCAAAAAAATGTGAAATGAGTTTTGGGTACTATGTGCATAATAAAGGGTGCTCATTTTGTTTTGTTGGGTTTTTTCGTTGCATTTTTTTTTCCATGATTTTTTGTTTGTTTTAAATTCTTTTCTAACAGAATGTTGGAAGTTTTATTTCACTTCCACATACACACAAGTACAGTAAAATCGAACAAGTTTTAATTTACATTAAAAGAAAACATGAAATTGAAGTAAAAATTACGACATTAAAACCTGAAGTCAACCATTGTATGTCATTAAACTCAAATGAAAAAAAAAAAAAACACAACAGTTTACATTAGAGAATATTTCAAGTTGGGGGGAAAAACTGATTTTTTTCACTGTCCCGACACAGGCACATGTAATGTGCGAGCTTGCTTGAACCAAGCATACAATGCTGCTTCCATGTCCTCATAACTGGCATGTTTCATTTTTGTTTGGAAGAATTTTGGATTCCCCTTTCGCCTTTTTTATCTTTTCTCTGCTGCCAAGAATTGTCGACATTAATATTAAGTTCAGAATTTCGTGTTTGAGACAGATTTCTGTTTTTGTCAACTTTTTCTCATCAACTTCTTTCAAGACTTGAAGTTTGATCTCCAGTGAGTAAGCCGTGTGCTTTCTTTTTGACATTGTTTCAAAATTCAAGTTTACCTCGAGAAGATTTTGTGAAGTTAAAAACTTTACATGTAATTTAGACTAGGTCTAGAGAGATGAGGGAACTCTGGTGAACTGACAAGTACAATGTGAAGCGAATCTAGAGTGGGGATAACCCGTTCCTAGACAAAGAAAAGGCTAGGTCGATCCTATTAAGACCTGTATACTAAGCCGGCACCCACACTTGTGTAACACAAAATCAGCCAATCCCTCTTTGATTAAGCTTATCTCTCATTCTCTTCCTTCCTCACTTATCTTTTCTTCTTAGAGCTAAAATCCCCCTCCCCTTTCAATTTCAAGACAGTCCTACGTCTAGTAACGGCAGCAATGTGTGTGCGAGCCTGTACCACTGCAAACAATTTAGTTTGTCCGCCGACCAGTCAGCCCAGGTTTATGACCAAACTGATTGCCGAGCGCCAGGACAGACAGTGATGAGTGATGCAACAATGTTTGCTTGACTTCAAACATTCTGTGTTAGAGACTGCGTTGGGCTAGGCCTTGATGGCCTCTGCCTATTGCTAGCACTGTTTGTAGCGAGAGAGGGGTTGATGTTAGGCCTTGATAATGATAGCTTTGTTGACTCATGACTTGCAGTGGCACTGCATTGCAATAAAGATAAGGGAGGGAAAGGTGTGTCACAAAGAGCCAATGTTTTCAAGAAATTCTACCAGCCAGCGAGCTTAAGTTAGAAATTTCCTTTATTATTTCAATTTCTTTTCGGTTCGGCCATTTTTCCAGTTCAGCCATTTTCAGTTTAATTATGTTCCAATGTATATCAAATGGATGAAAAAGATAAATACTAACATCATCTCTAAAGATAATCGACATACAGTAGTTGAAACACATGCATCAGATTGCTCCCAAGTGTGCATATCTAAAATCAGCACTAACTTGCTATATACTGAGATCCTTGGTTTGACTTGAGCACTTCATTACAGACAGATGAACTGCTGACTGTGTTAAACAAGGTATTGGCCTCACTGATCACCTGACAGCAGTTGATCAAACACCTCATCCACTCATATCCATATCGGTCACTGCCCTGGAGAATCAAAATTAGAGGAGCAGACACAATTTGAGTTTCATGAACATATGAAATGAAAGGGACAATTGATGTGTCAATTTTTTATTTTCAATTGAATTATGTACAAAGATTTCACAGAACCATCTTGAGGAGGCTTAGACAACTTTTTCTAAAATTTCGCAGTGGCTACAGGTTAGCTTTAAATGCAATTTTTTTTTGGTCAACAAGAGCCATTGACTGAACTGCTTCCTAATTATTGTTAAAGAAACAGTGTAGAGTGTAAGTTGAGTTTATATACATTATATCATTTTGTAAATATTTGGCTTACATTTCTTGTCTATTTGGTGACATAATCTGCATTGGTTATTATTGTTCCAATGCCTGAATTACTTGTAAAAACGAGTAGGTTTACTTTCACAATTAAATATTTGTCAACATTTGTGATCCCCATTGCAAATACCAACCTACGGTGAAAATTTTTTTTCTTGAGTTTCACACAATAAGAAAAGAAAGACATGAAGGAACAATATGCTGAAACCAGAATGCAATTATCTTCAACCTTATATTCTTTAAAAATGTTTTAACATCAGATTTGACTCTTAATTCATTGCCTGAAGCTTTAAAAAAAAACAACTTAAGCTGGGTTTTCCCTAGAAAGGTCAAAATTTTTTGACAATCAATCAGGTGCCGTGCTCTTCAGTGTAGGCGATCATGATCTTCCACTATCTCTATCCCTTGTTGCTTTCAGTGCTACTTTGAGCCACTTTGTTAGTCCATCCAAGATCTTTTCACACTGTTTTCCCCTGCTGCATTTTCCCTCAATCATTCCAGTTGTCACAAGATGTTCTAGTTTCTATCTTCTCATCACATGGCCAAAAGTTGCTTGGCCCTTACATATTCTGTTTCTGAAAGATCTAGTTGTGTCTGCTTCTCCTGATAATGTTTTGTTTGATTTCTTTGTAGTCCATAAGATAATAATTCAGTTTTATCTTTTACGAAATATGTTGAGTAATAGACTTTGCATATCAAATCATCCAGAAAACTAAAATCATTTTACACTGACATGCTTTGAGCAAAATTCAGAGGACAATTTGCATTACATTATGCTTTAGGCAAATGTACTCTCTCTTTCTCTCTCTCTCTCTCTCTCTCTCTCTCTCTCTCTCTCTCTCTCTCTCTCTCTCTCTCTCTCTCTCTCTCTCTCTCTCTCTCTCTCTCTCTCTCTCTCTCTCTCTCTCTCTCTCTCTCTCTCTCTCTCTCTCTCTCTCTCTCTCTCTCTCTCTCTCTCTCTCTCTCTCTCTCTCTCTCTCTCTCTCTCTCTCTCTCTCTCTCTCTCTCTCTCTCTCTCTCTCTCTCTCTCTCTCTCTCTCTCTCTCTCTCTCTCTCTCTCTCTCTCTCTCTCTCTCTCTCTCTCTCTCTCTCTCTCTCTCTCTCTCTCTCTCTCTCTCTCTCTCTCTCTCTCTCTCTCTCTCTCTCTCTCTCTCTCTCTCTCTCTCTCTCTCTCTCTCTCTCTCTCTCTCTCTCTCTCTCTCTCTCTCTCTCTCTCTCTCTCTCTCTCTCTCTCTCTCTCTCTCTCTCTCTCTCTCTCTCTCTCTCTCTCTCTCTCTCTCTCTCTCTCTCTCTCTCTCTCTCTCTCTCTCTCTCTCTCTCTCTCTCTCTCTCTCTCTCTCTCTCTCTCTCTCTCTCTCTCTCTCTCTCTCTCTCTCTCTCTCTCTCTCTCTCTCTCTCTCTCTCTCTCTCTCTCTCTCTCTCTCTCTCTCTCTCTCTCTCTCTCTCTCTCTCTCTCTCTCTCTCTCTCTCTCTCTCTCTCTCTCTCTCTCTCTCTCTCTCTCTCTCTCTCTCTCTCTCTCTCTCTCTCTCTCTCTCTCTCTCTCTCTCTCTCTCTCTCTCTCTCTCTCTCTCTCTCTCTCTCTCTCTCTCTCTCTCTCTCTCTCTCTCTCTCTCTCTCTCTCTCTCTCTCTATTTTCAGAATGTGCATTGACAATTCAGAAGATGCTCCAATATAAAATACTTCTAAAATTTATTATTAATAAGTTATTCACATAATATATAGTACATTTGCAACTCATTATCTGTATTGACACATTTGCTTTCATTTATAATTATCTTCATTATATTAGTATGGTTCTACATAACTTTTTAGCCTCCTCATTTCACATAACCTAGAGAGTTAAGTGCCATGTCTTGAAATTTTTTTTAGTGAATTTTGAAACTTTATCTGATGATTGGTTTATAATAATTTTTATATTTTTTTCTGTGTGCAGTGCCATGAATTCTTTGTTTGTTTGTTGTTTTTTTTGGGGGGAAAGAGGGGAGGGGGGGTTGAAAGTTGTTTAACTAAAACGGCTTAATCGTGATCCTTATCCCTAAAAATTATAAAACATTTTGATGCGCAATATGCAAAGCATATCAATTATTGATTCAGATATATATATATATATATATGTATATATATATATATATATATATATATATATCAGATATATATATAGATATATATATATATATATATATATATATATATATATGTATATATATACGTATAATGTATTTCATGCATAAAAGAATATTTTTTTGGGTCTGACTTTATTAAATTAAAAAAATTTCTATGCTTGCTTTAAGATACCTTAAACAAGGCCAACCAATTTTTTCAAGGGATGTTCAAGACTTATTCTACAGTCTGTTGTTATTTTTTTAAAGCTATTTTTGCTAAACTCATTGCCACTGTGTCAGTTTTGTATAAGGTACTTCTTACAACTAATTCTACTTAAACAACATTGATTTCTTGACATGCATGTGACATAAAAAGACCTTAACTCTGATCATGAAACTAGTTGCAAAAATAGTAATTTGCTTTTATAAAAATCTATATATTTAATTCTCCTTTGATACAAGATTATATGCAAGGCGTAGGAATGCACAGTGACTAAAAAAGTAATTAAACCTAAAAGGATAATGAATGTGTTACAAACCGTTGTAAAACAGCAATAGATCTTAATCTAAACATACATAATTTTATAATATAGCAGTATGTAGGGCTATTTAGATTAGAGACATAGTCTCTAGATCTAGATTAACTAATGTGCAAGAGGCAAAACCTAATCTTGATAGATTGAGATACTGGTTTCAGCCAAATCTAGATCCTAGATTTAGATTAGACCTAATCAGGAATCTAAATATCTCAACTAATTTGTAGATCTAGCTACAAAGTCTAAATTGGTAATTCACAAAATGCTCACCTGAGCTTCATTCTCTATATTATACTTGTCACCAAAATCGGGCATTGATGCCAGTAATTCCTGGGGTTTTATAGGATGGTGCTCTGTGTGAGTTGGTTGAATGGATTCTGCAAAGAGAAATTTCCCAGTCAACACACAAAAAAAAATGAAATCAAAGAGTACATTATCTTGATGATGAAAAAGTAGTTTTCGAAATGATTTTAGATTTTTTGTTGGGTTTGGCTCTTGTTTTGTTTGATATAAGACTCAAGTTTGTGGCCTCCAAGTGCAAAACAACTTGAACTACAAATAAGTTCAGCTCCTCACAAAGAATCCAGTTAAGGAACAATTATTGAAGGTGAAAGCCTATCTTCACCTTAATACGGCTGCATTGTTTTTTTACCATATAAAATATGAAATATGTCAGAAGTGCGTGTTTTTTTAATTGTACTGGTCTCATATCTTTTGTTCCTGACATTCACGACAATAATATTACCACTTCTAGGTTTATTATGGAATACTAATATAACCTTCACAAGCCTTGTTTTGGGGGGAATATGAACAGAAACTTCATAGAAGCAACTGAATTGTTGAGAATTTAACAACTCGAAAAATAAAAAAAAACTCATCTGTGCTAATGATCCGCTCTTTCATCCTGTAAACTGAGGGGTTTTATTGTTTTTTTTTTTAATAAAATCAAGATACACGTAGTTTAATAATACATGGCCAAAAGTTAATCCTCAAGACACTACTTATAAGGAATCCAGTACTGCGATAGAAATTCCTGAATATTATATTAAAGATTGAGGGCCATATAAAATTCCCTCCATGATCATATTATTCATTAAATTAAGCAGTTTTTGAAAGTATCCATCTTTTTTTTTTTAATGTTAATAAGGTTATACAACTTCAGGTGCTTAAAGAATAGAGATGTAGGAAAGAAAGCTTTTTTTTAACAAAAACAAAAGTGAAATAGTACCCTCTTTAGGAGGTTGCCCTTCACTTGGCTCCTGTGGGTGGCCCTTCTGCTCTAAACTGTCTGTGGATTTGGACTTGCCATCCACACTTGACACAGAGTGGCTGTCACTGCCTGAGCAGTCACCAAGATGTGAAGTTGAACGTAACTCTAAGCTATGAACTGACCCACTCTCTTCTTTAGTTTCTTTCACTGCAAAATTAAGATGGGAAAAAATTTAACGAATCTTAATGTCTGCATAATAAATGCTACATAAAAAGAAAGTACTGAATGAACCTCTCTTTATTCTTACAGACCCAAATACACAGCAAATTAAACATTTAAAAAATTCTTGTGGACAGTCTTTTTTAACAGGAAGAAGAATAAGAGACCGAAGGATAAGAAGATCAACAGATAAAATATGATAGACCAACGGAGGGGCAGATAGACAGAGGAAGAGCTAAAAAGAAGGCTTTATATATAAAACAAAGACGTAAGAGATATAACCACATAGGAAAAGGCCTGAGAAGAGATCGTGACAAATGGAATAAAAGTTATGGTAGCATTAATCATAATGACAAAGCAGTAAAAGAGGCATTTATTGAAAAGGTTGGCATCATATGCTTCAACATCTTCTTTAGAATAGCAATTTCTTATCATAATTTGTGTAACTGATAGTGGTCCCACTTACATCATTAATTCACATAGGTACTAAATTTAACTGACTGCAACACATACCTTAATTGAATTGATAAATAAATATAAAACATTGACATAAGTTTTTTCTTCTCCAGAATGTCAAACCTTTACGAGTAGAGAGGGCCTGGGTATATACAGTCCTGTTCATGGTGTGGCCGTAAACATTGTATGTTGTTGCTGGTATCTGATGCTGCATCATATCATCCAAGTCATAACCACGAGAAAAGTCCTCCTCCTCATCATCATTTTCAAAGTCCATAGGTGGTGGGCCAAAACCATCATCATCATCTAGTGATGGTTGAGACCTTGCTCTGAAAGTGATGAAAAGTGTAATGTAAAAAGGATAAATATTATGCATATATTAGAGTGATAAAAAGATGCTTTTGACTTATATAGTACATTATCTTTGTTATAATTTTTTTCATAGTTGATATTTAGAGTTGACAAGTATGGCTAATGTGTAGAACTGTAATAACAATTTTGCCCATTAGCATCTGTGGTTCAAACCAGTTGCAAAAATTATCCACTAAAATTTTGTCTGCTGGTATAGCTAAAAGGCTTTGCTCAACTGAAATCAAAACACTTTTGGCCATTATATATACCTTAAATCTTCAAGACCAACATAAGCTTGAGAAGCTGATAAATATTAAGATTATGTCCTCATTAGCCTGAACACAAAAATATGACTAACTCTAGCTCTGCAAGAAAAGGTAAGAAAATGCGCAGTAAAAAAAAACTCCTGTGATTTCATCCAAAAGAAAGAAAAATCATTGCTGATATGATTTTAAACTCAATATTTCATAGTCTTTCCAGGCTGTATAGGAAAAGTGTCTGAGCAGTTGATTTTTTTTTTTAACAATAGCATCCACAGAAATTCTATACATCTACTAAAGATATTTTATACCATACTATAGGCTTTTTAAAAGTCCCACTATATGACCGTTTCACCATGATGCATTAACAAAAGATATTTTGAATATGAACTTTCCCAAGATTTCCTGTAAATAATCATTGAGTGTAGGTTTGAATGCTACAACACAAGCTTTAAAATTCTTCTGAAAAATGCATGTCTAAGCATACGACACGAGACACTAGCTAAAAACACAAGTCCCTCTAAAATAACTGGAACATTTTAAGAAGCATAGGAGATAAAATCCTTCCTGTAGAACTTAGAGCAACAAACTGTAAGTCTATATGAATTACACTGAGCCAAACCTTAAAAAATAAAAAGAAGACAGAAAGACTGGTCTAATTCACACCTTGTCTTATTTGTAGGTTGCAGCTGCTGCTGGGGCAGCTGATAACTTGACAATGTGGTTGGATCATCACGTACTTTGAAGAGACCAAGAATCTCATTAGTGCCCAGATTCTGTTTCTTGATGGTAACAAAGCTGTTATCAGACTCACGATTCCCTCCATCCTCTGCTTCAGAATTAAAATCACACCAGTTTTCATCTTCAACAATGCCAGCACCAGCTGAAAAGTCCCCCCAATCATCGTTTTCTTTGCTGGAGTCTATAGTAGGAAAATGAACCCCCTCCAAAGGGTTGGATGTTGATATGGAGTTGCTTGAGTATTTGCCCCAATCCTCTGCAACACTGTCTGAAGTTGATGTGCCAAACACAGGAGCAAATTGTTCTGTCTTTGACACAGTGTGAGGAAAGCCATTCCCTAAGGATGAAGACTGCAATGATGATGCTGATGATGATACGGGGACACTGGCTGCTGAACTGGTGAATCCATAGCTAAACTGAGGTTTTTTTACTGTGTGCAAAGAATCTGAGGAAGACGTGTTGTTAAAGAGTGATGCCTCTAACTTATTATCCTCTCCTGTATGAGCTCCTGCATTGCCTGGAAATAGATTAGGGAGATAGATTGGAATGGGGAAGAAAAAAAATGGTACATTTTAATATGTATTATTGCAAAATCAACTGAGAGACTAACATTTCAGTTGCTAACTGAGTAGTGTAAGATAAAAAATTGTACTCAAACATACAATGACATTATTGATATCATATTGCACATTACTAGATAAAACTATTAAATGGGTGAACACACAAAAAAATAATCAGGAAAATGTAATTCGTTAATTACTCTGTTTAAAAAAAGAATAAAAAAGAGTCAACCAACCCATCTCATTGGCTAAATCTGTGGCACTGTTTGAAGAGCTGCTGCTGAATAATGATTCTGCAGGCTGAACTGTTTCTTTCTTATTGAAAAGTGTCAAAATGTCCTCCTTACTGGCCTTTGATGGAGCAGAGTCAGGTGCTACAAAAGCCTGAGTGTTGTCTACTATTGCCGAAACTTCCTGAGAAACTGGGGCTGTTGTGAAATCAGCCCAGTCCTCTTCTACTCCAGTCTCTACTGGCAGGTTTTCCTCAGCAGTCTGTTGCATTTGATCAAATGTTGAAAGTTGAACTCCTTCATCACCTTGCAAACTGAATGCTCTCAAAGCATCATACTTGTCTTCCTCTTTAATTAAAGACACTTCATTGGGGTTAATATTGCTAGAGTTTGTATTTGCCACTGCGGACTTGAAGTCAGAAAAATCACTGTCATCCTCAGTTGCTGACAGATCTGGAAACAACTGAGTCATGGTCCCATGTGATTTCTTTGAAGTGGTCAGTGAGGCATTCAAAGGGGGAAGAAAAGACACTTCACTTGTGCTCAAAGACAGGTTATTGTTGTTTCTCTGATTTCCCAGCGCAGATGATTCAGGGATATTTTTTTTGCTTCCAATGGAGTTAAATGGCGCAGGTAAAATGTCTTGCACAGTTGCATGAGGTTGCTGAAGTGATGGGAATGGGCAGTGCAAGGGGCTGCCACTTGGTGCTTGTTTCTTCTGGTTATTGAATTCTTCCACATAATTCTCAAAGTTGCGAATGTCTTCATTCTCAGACTGCTCTGATGTGGATATCTGACTGAGGCTGTCACGACCATCAGTGTAGTAGTCTTCCTCAAAGCTCGGAGAAGTATGGCCTAGAGATTGAATATGCAAAATTATTTTAATTAAATGTCTATTTTTCTAAACAGACATAAAGTGAAGAAACATATATTGCTGAGGAGTAAAAATGTTACACAAGGATTAGGAAAAATCTGACCAAGTTGCACAGTCAAGTGTTACAGGTAAAGATAAATACTCACATTCTCAAATTTCACACTCTTATGAGTACATGTTTGACTTACAATTTTTACTAAGAGGAAAAAAAAAGAGTAAAAGGACACTTTAAATCACCTTATCTCTACATATCATGTGGATTATACTGAAAGGTTTGAATCAAAGATAACAATTTTCAAATCAAGATTGAAAAAAAAAATATGTAACTCAAACAAGCTTATTTCTTATTTAAAAAAAAACAAAAACATTTTAGGTTTGTAATAATTTGCTCATTCTTCTTAAACCTGGGATCCTGTAAATAAATTCTCCAATAACTAGAGTGGCAGGGTAATAAAGAAACAGATATATAATGTTATCATTCATATTGACCATGACTTTTTTGATCAGTTCACAGAGCAATTGATTGAGGCAGGTAGTTGAAAAGTGACATCAAAGTAAGACAATTTCATGTCATTAGGGAAATGTGAGTTCACCTGAAAAGTTAACATTGGCTACATATTATCAAATCCTGACAGATAGTGTTTGAACCAAAAGGGTTAAAATCTTTTTCCTTTGCAGAGAACACAAAACTTGAGAAACAGGAAAACATAAACCTCAGGATTATATCAAAGAAAGCTTTAAGAAATACAATATGAAAACCATCTATCTTTAACAGAAGGGTTGTTTCAACCAATGCAGCAATAAGTTTGGACCTCTGAAATTGCACATGTAGGGCAATCTGCCATCCAGGTTCCCAGTAAAATCAAACAGGTCATATTAGCATAAACCAGAAAGTCTTGTGCTTAATGACATGTTTAAAAGCTATCATTTATGTATGGCCATTTTTTAGCAATATCTACGGGTTTATAAAATATGCTGTCATTTTTTTTTACCTCAGATTCTCATGCATTAAAAAAATAAAACATGGAGCTTAAAACTTAATAAGGAGCAAGTCAGATGCAAGGCTGTCTCACTTTATTTACAACTTTTATTAGTCAGTTCATGATTAATGATTCCACAAAATATGGTAAAACAATGAATAAGATCCAAGTCATGAGTAATGAAGCTCAAACTTTGGAGCAATTAGAGGAATAAAATGCTAGGGATCAAAAGTTCAGGTCAGATAATCAATCTCAGGTCAGGAGTGTATGTTGTATCTTTGGGAAAGAGAATTTTTAGCATGGGTTTCTGAAAATCTGCAACGTGCAAGTACAAGTTTTAGTTCTAGTACTTTGTTAGACACAACTCACAGGATACTGTAAAGAAATTGAAACTGATGTAGAAAACCGACAGTGCTTAATTCCAGATTCTTTGAAAGGATAAATGCATCAATAACCGGATCTTGCAGTTGGTTAACTCAAGAATCGAGAATATATTCAGTCTAAGAATACTATTGTAAAAGCCAATACAAATCTTTCAGTATTAGCTTCTTGCACTGAAAAACCCCCATACATGCAAATGCCAATAAAGCTTCAATGTGCATCTTTAACTAACATTCTGTATGATAAATATAAAACAGCACAAAGCTCCATGCACTTCTTTCATCATCACTTAAGTTTAGGCCCTTGAGCTTTTAAAGCTTTAGGCCTTATTAAATATACTAATCCAGGCCACCAGTACCTTTTTTGATTAAATTTATCGCTGCACCTCAGATTTTAATCATGCACAAAAAAAATAAATAACTCATTTAAATACAACAAACTACAATATTGAGTTTTGGTCTTTCAAGTTTACCTAAGTGTTTATTCCATAACATATTCTAGTCAACTAAAACAATTTTGATAAATTAATGTAATGTAAGCACAAAAATGTAAGTTTTTTGTTGTGGTAAGAGGAACAAAAGTACAACAACAATGAGAACATATCTGTCTAAATGCTGACCACATAATAAAGGACTTAACGAAGGTTAAACAATAACATGCAGGCACAGCATATATTGGATTTCATATCCATTACGATTCCAATAAAAAATCAATGAACCCTTTTCAGGATAATGTAAGAGTTTCAAAATAGCCAAAATCATAATTTGAAAGCTGTGCACTTTTTTAAACCAATGCAGTTGGTAAGCAAGAGGCAAGAAGGATTCGGGCAGAAAAACAATCCTAATCATAAGTGGTAAGCAGAACATTGTATTTGTTTTCTTCACAGAAAAGTGGAAAGATTGTGTGTAGATTTATTTTTTCTTTAATGGTTGTCTGCACAGAAAAAAAAGATGCTTTACCATAGATGACAGTTATGTTGTGCTGATGGTACTGCCACATTTCTACTAGATTAACTGGTAACCTAGACCCTCAAACATTTATTGAATCAAAGTACATTCTGAAAACTACTTCTAACAAATGTCAAACATTTGTTTCAAAGCTACAACTTTGCAAATTTGAACAAATTTTACATGGGATAAATTTGAACAAACTTTTCTAAACAAAAATCTTTTCCCCCATTGTACTGTCACATAAAATGTGAATCAATGCCATGAAATGACCAACTTTCTTTTAATTTTCATTGCTGTCACTGTTAGCAATTTTCAAAAGTTAAAAAGAAAGTGCATTTTTAACTATAAATCCAACAGATGAAATATAAAAAACTTGCCCTTGCCTTTTTGCACTATTGAAAGCAAGTGTAAACAAGGCAACTTGTTCTTTACTCTGCTGCCATGCCTCTTTCCCATATTTACATCATTAATATTTTTCAACTCAGACAAGCATTTGTCAATCATGAGATGAGCAAGGAGAGCTTCACAATCAAAAGGATTACTTAACATTATTTTTCATAGACGTCAGGTTGCTAAATTTCACAATAAAAAGGTTTGCAGTTAGACTAAGGAAGCAGTTTCTGTATCAATTCTTCATCATCCCCTAAATTTATACCTTCATGTTTTCCTTAAATGATAAGATTAAGAAACACTTTACATGAAGATGAAACAATACAGGTATCTATAATCAAATCTACAGGGCACAGGTTCAATAATTTAAAAAAACTTTTAAAAAAACTTGTGTTAAACACAATTCACCGCTATGAAAAGTCAATTCTGGCACCTTTTTTTTTCCAGTATACAATTTTATGTTAATTGAAAAAAAAAAAGTGAAATGAAAAGGGTTCTGGGTTAGCTGCAGAGACTGAGAAAATAAAGGAGTCCATTCCACTCTTAGCTACAAAAAAATGTTTTGACAAAACAAACAACACTGAACACCAAATTCTGATAATATGATGCTGGAGATCTGATGTACAAGAAAACACCAAGAAGAGCGAGCAGATCTAGCTGAGCAAACTTGCCTGTGGAGGAACCACTGCTACAGAAGAAAGAACGCACATTGTTCCCATATTTGTCATCGACGACTGCCATCCCTGAATGACACACTGATTCCAATTCATTCTTGAGCTGCAGCTGTTGCTGTTGTGTTTGTTGTTGTGGTTGCTGTTTCTGTTGTTGCAATTTATTGTGAGAACAGCAGGTTTCTGTGTTTTGTTGAGTAAAGTGATGTTGAGGATGCACAGGGACAACTGTAGAAGTGCGAGGAGTGACAATATGTTGCTTCTTCATATAATTTGATATCAAAGTCCCCTGTTTTGGACAGTTTATGATTAATAAGAACAAAAAGGCTTTACAGCCATTGAACTCCTTGAGTCAAAAAAAAAGCTCCAGATCACAGGGTCTTTATATTTGATACTGAAAATACTTTAAAAGACAAAAGACACAACAAATTTTAAAATTAAGAACCTAACATTCTGTCTGCTCTTTCAACCACATCTCATTTTCACTAACTTCTTTTTTTTTTGCCATAATTTACAGGGATTACAAACAATGAACAAAAAATCATGCTTGACCAAGGAAAAAAATAGCATCTGCAACAGACAAAGTACTAACTTACATATTTTAATCCTATTATGTTTTTGACAAATGGCAGACAAGCTGCTTTGTTACTGACACCCAATCCTGAACATACGAGTGTTTCTTATTGAGTGATGAACCTCTGCAAGACTATAAATTTTAAGTTTCCTCAGTCGATAATCACAAGTATAGGGACTTATCCATCTAATGTTCTTCATGGTGCATCTTGTATTTTGAAAATCTCACTTACTTTTGAATGGTGGTTGCTGCTGAACAGGGACAGAGGCCGCTTGGAAGTCAGCAAAATCATCTTCCTCTGGTGCAGCTGCCGGAGGGTTTGGTTTAGCAGGCTCAGGTGTAGCCATACCTGATGAGTGATTTAAAATTTGAACATTATTTAAATGTACTTGACAACCTTTAAAACTGTTCTAAATAATGGCACTTGTTCTCAATTTTGTTTTCAGACTTAAAACTCCCCTCAAAAGTTTCACCAACATTTTTTTTTTTTGACCTTTAAATTTTTCTATTTTTTAAGAATCAGTCAATAAAAATATCTTTCATATGACAGTAATCATTTAATGAAATACTTCCTGAGCGCTACAAGTATTGCTAGTTCTAAAACTTGTAAGATCCTTACAGTACAAACACTTAAAATGCTCAAGAGTTCAGTAAATTTGGGATACCATAAAGACCACTGACAAACAGAACTTTGTGAAATAGGAAACGACAAACACAAGTAAAAATATAAAGGAATGGTTTACTCTTTAAGAGGCAATAAAGGAAAAGCAATTTCATTCTTCAGATTCAAATGAAAAAAGACAAGATTTAAAAGGTACAATACCTTGAGCAGCAACAAAAATAGGAACTGGAGGCTCTGAACATCTTGACAATATGTCCAGTGAATTTGTATTAAAATTGTTCTGAAAAAAAATTATTCATAAAAGTTCATTTTCAGTGAATGTTGAATTTACCTGATGTTGCAATATTTTTATTGAAAGCTAAAGAATTGTTTCTTTTCTTTTTTTTAAATAGAGCTAAGACTAGGGAAAGGGTAAGACATGGATAACACAGACAAATGAGAGTAGATTAACCAAGCAGCCCTTACTATAATGCGAGAGCAAATTAAGTATTGACCTTTTTAGAGCTAATGCAACCAAACTTTCTAAGGTATAGGCTTAAATACTGTAAATAGGGCTGAAACCTGCAAAACCATCAACTTTACTCATTTCATGCAATGAAATCAACTTAATTACTATGTCTTCATTGTTTTTGTAAGCATTCAAAACCAACTAAATTATCAGCCTTACCTGAGTCAAAGCAATGAGAGCCAGAACGGCCCATAACTCATGTTTAGCTAACTGTCCAGGGGTAACAGTATTGCACAAGGACCAGATGTGGGCAAGCTTCTCCCTTGGCAAGCCACTCATTAGCAAGATAGGGTAGAGGCGCTCAGTTGAAATTTGCTCATTTCTGATGATAAATGTAAGAATTCATACTGAGATTCCATTAGAGGGAAAATAAGGATTCTGTTTTAGCTACACCATGGGTTACAGCAAGTAACACAATGACACACCTGATACATTGGAAAATTTGTAACAGTTTCTTTGGAAAGCACATTAGCATATAAAACTCTTAAGGCCACTTTATCAGTTGTAGAAAGTTAATCAATAACCAGACCTGTTATCTTACTTGAAATCATGCTGTGATTCTTCTGCTCATTAATAAATGGAGCCCCCTCTTTCCTGTTTTGTGCAATCTGAGGTAATTTTTCATGAATTTTGAGGCATTAACTACCAATGGCTACTCTTTTTTTTTAATCAGATTCTTCATGTCTTGATTTTATAGGGCAATAAAATACAAACCTTTTAAATCTTGTGTACATGTGCCTTTGCAAATGGTTTCAATTTCAACAAGGTTGGTTCATATTCTTTAAAAAAGCAAACAACTCCCCCCCCACCCAAACATAAGCAATAAAACAAAGGATAGAACAATAAATGTGAATAGTTTCTTCACTACCTTTCCTCCTATAGAACTTTCATGGCCAAGGCAATTTAACTCATGCTTAAGATCAATAGGCACCAATCAAACCAGCCTAAGGCTAGCTATTAGTTTCTTATTATTTCACGTGATTTTACTTCTGGACTCGGATTCAAATCCTTAAAATGTTTCAATATTCAAAACTAAACACTAGTAATCACCAAAAATGATCATCTATGATTTGAAATGTATATCATCTGCTGCACCTGACAATGCAAGAAAAAAGGTAAAAATCCTTACAAAATTTGTTAATTTTAAAAAAAAAAAGATTTAGATACAAAGAGACAATATCGTTTAAAAAAAAAAAAAGCTTGCAGCAAGAAAGATTAAAGAAGGGCGATAAAATCAATTTTAAACTTCAAAAGATGAGAAGAAAAGAGGGTGTTGCTATACATATATATGATAACAAGAATTTCAAGCAATGGTCTCATGATAAAACATAAAAAACAAGGAAATTGACACTTAAATAAACATACACCAAAGATGCTTCCCAAACTTGTTTGTAGACAGGAGGTTGCTGGTCCTCTTTGAAATAGTACCATTTGGGCAGACCAGGGCCACCTTGTTGTTGTGGTACAAGTTGCATCTGAGCCTGTTCAGCTGGCAGTGGTACCACACCTATTCCTGGTTCACTGCTAACAACTGGAACAGAGGGTGGTGTATGCACTGGAGGTGGTGCTGCTGGTTTTTCTGAAAGATTAAAAAAAATCATTTTTCTACTTTTTTTTTCTCAGATTCTTCAGATTGCATCATCCAAAAATAATGAGGAATTTAAATTTGCACATAATATTATTTCATAAGTAATCTGATGTTTTAAAATTGAAATTTTAAACATTCATTAATGACTGTAACTCTACTATGTGCCAAATGCATAATTAGAAAACTAAATCTTCAATTAAATTTTATTTGTGTATAGTTTATGCTGTTTCTTGTATTCTGTCAGTCATTTCATTTCCATTGATGTCTTTTTATTTGTCAAGGTCTTGTATTATTTTTTTCAGAGAAACTGTGTTGTCTGTTACATAAGTGAGCTCCTGATCAATGACCTCTCTTTAAATATATCACATTAAAGGATACAAAATTTTATATACCTTACAAATACTTAAGCATGAAGAAAACTTAACAGCTCAAATGGTTTTTGTCAGGAAATCTGCTCGGAGCTGAACAGGAAACTCATTATAGGGGCTTTCACTGGTATCTCTTATTCAGAAGTCATTTTCTATCAAATCCCGCATCTCATTCATTCATGATAAAAGAATATCACGAGATGAAATGGTGTCATTTTCACCCTCTTTGTAGTAATGTGGAGTGATTCAAGACCAGTGAGACATGCAGAGCAAACTTGTGTTGAGTTGTTCCTTTTAGGACTATGTTATGGTATGAGATGATTACTCCCAGCTGAAGTAATTAACCAATGTTATCAAGCCTGTTTTAAATGACAGTGATTCTCACAGAATAAGAAACATGTCAATGGTCTGAATGGCAGCATTTTCAACACGCAGTTTGTCTTGACCACTCTCTGAAAACACTCCATATAAAATCCTGCTGAAAGAAGTGTTGCCTAATATACATTGCTTTGATTGGCCAATTTTTATATTATCATTACACCAAACTGATGAAACTGTTGGTTTCATAACTCTTCCAACATCATCATTTTTATGACAATCAAGAGCATGTTTTAGAGCTAAAATTTCAGACATGTAAAGAAAGTTCTATGTTATAATAAGAAATCCACCACTCCACTTAAAACAAAACACAGTGTGACTATTGTAAATTTTTTCCCCAATTAGTGTTTAGCAATCAAAATTTATTAAAAAAAAAAATTGAAGAAATTTTCAGCTCTCAAAGAGTGATTAGCCTACCCGGCATCTGAAACAGTCCAGTGAGATCATCACACTGCTGCTTCCAGCTCCTCGCATGGTCACTATCATGGTAAGATGAAGACCTAGTCTTTGGAGGGTGCTGATTATGTTTCTGAACTTCATTCAGAGTAGGCTTGTGAAAACCCCTTGCTTTTTTAGGGGCATTGAGGTCTGAAAATTCCATCATCATTGAGTCCAGATCTGTTGAGAGGAATGGACTAGATTCAATTGATTAAGGAAAAAAGGAGATTATTCTGACAAATTTGAAGTTGTTTTTTTTTTCAAAAGTGACCACATACACATGCAAAAAAAAAAAAAAAGAAAAAAGATAGCTCAAATTATCACTTACATACCAAACTTATCTCCAGCCAATAACATTTAAGCAGACAGGTTTCCCTTTTGTCTAGGAAATTTAGCTAAACAGTAAGCTGTATCATTATTTTTCAATGTTAAAAATATAAGAATGTTCTTAAGCGTTAATGGTAATTTCACATAAAACTTTTTTTTAATGATCATAAAAGGTGACAAGAAGACCTACTTACAATGAATGATACAGAGTGAAAAAGACTTGAGAGTAAAGAAATCTAATTTTCAGGTAACAATAATTCCAAAAAGTATTAGATTGCAATTGTTGCAAAGCTAGGATGACCATATAAGCTGAGATTCATAATAAAGAGAATGAAAATCTTTTCATCCAGACCTGAAAAGTTCAATCCCACTTTTTAACTTTCAAGGGCCTTAATATTTTCATCTTTCAAAAATAACATTTAAATACACTTACTATACACATACAAGAAGTATCCTGCCAAAACAAAATCATGTTAAAACCCTAGCCCTGCTAACGTGGTTACCCACAAGTAAGGCAGAAAACTGTACTGTTGCCATGGCCAGTTAGCTTCTGGACTAGGCATGTGGCAGAGCAGATTACTTGAGTTTGTACTCTGCATATTATAGTGTAGTTCACAACAAAGCATCTAGATCTAGATAGACTTTATTTGTCAAAACAAATTATAAGTTAAATTTATTTTTTCAAACTGAACAACTTTATTTATATATGTTTCATGTTTCTAAGAATTTATGAAAGGACCAGTTATAGACACAGCCTTGGAGAAAAAAAAGTTTTCAAAGAGAGGTTGATTGGATACAATAATTAGCTATTCCTTTGATGAAAACTTGGATTTGCACTGAAAGTAAAACACATAAGTCAGAATTGGGAGGGGGTGGCGGGAAAAGATTGGTACCTCATTTAAAACAAGCAAACCTGAGCCTAGTTCAGTCTTCGATCTAAGCTAAAGCCGCAAGAGTCAGTGTGTAGTCATTATATTCAAAGAAACTGTATGCAATACAGATACATGTACAACTAAATACGGGTACAATGTAGTTCTATTATAACTAAGTACAGAGAGTAGGGAGGGGTGATAAGAGAGACAATAGAGGAGAAAGAAGACGGTTAGATCAAACAGCAAGGTCCGCCTTCGATGCTTATCAGGCGCTTCCATATTCATTGTCTCAAACAATTTATGAGACAAGTAAAAAATTCGTTCAACAATCTGAACACCAGCCTATGCTTTCCTGCCATTGGACTCATAGTGACAGCTGACAACATATCAAAATCACCAAAAACAAATTCAAAGGTTTCATACCCTACATACACACCATGCTCTCAACTCATGCCTTCCTTATACCTCAGTAAACTCCTCACTTTCTTACTCAGCTTTCCATTAACATGAGGCTGTGATGTGATTAACCTGTAACAAGATTGGTGTGGTCTTATATTACTATGAAAATTGGCCAATCACGTTACTTTATATCAAACACGACTACTAGCTGCAATCCACATGACTCGAGGAAGTCTGAGAGCGGTGGTTATGCCAAGACTTTGTCAGGACTCTGTATTGAGGATGGAGGATGGGGGTGGGGTGGGAGCAGGTAAGGGGGAAGGAAAGGGCCATGTGGTGAAGTCACCACTGTCTAGTTCTTTTATTTGCGCTTTAGTCTTTGTAACGACCACATGCAAAGGAAGCAGGTTCCCCATGTATGAGAAACTTCAACTTACATGGTTCCAATAGACGTGCCTAAATTGCAATTTGTTCTTCACACCTCAGGGGCTCTTGATCGCCTCCCAGTAGTTCAAACAGGGAGAAATTGTAACCTTTTCGTTGGTTATATATTCTTAGAAAAGATATAAAGTCTGCCGAGTATATGAGATGGGGTGTATGGTTGATAATGACATTTCAAACAGGCCCACCAGTGAACCACTAATAACAGTAGCGCCACAGCACCCAGCTTGGACCCTCAGCCCTTCCAATTAATGGCATCATAGCGCCCAGGTTATGGCCATGGCAAAGCTTAGATACAAAGGGTTCGCTAGGCTTAAGATAAAAAGGAGAGTCTATTTCTAACTGTGAGTTCAACCTTTTTTTTCTGTTGGTTGAACTAGTCCTTGGTCCAATTCAGATTTTGACTCGATGTGTTTTGCTTCACTTGATGTTTCCTCTGAGGAGTTAACAGAATCACTAGGCACAGAGGGTCCTTGGAGGAAATCACCAAAACTGTCATCTTCATCCTTTGGTTCTTCTATAAGGGATGGCTCTGCAAAATAAAAATGTGAAAGAAAACATCAAATTTGATCAAGTTCACATATACAAATTTATGGGCAAGAAAAACAAATTTGAATTCTATCAGGCTTAATAAAAAGTGAACTATAATGAATATACAGAGTAGTCCAATTCATGATGTTACTAACTCTTTACGTATTTTTACATCTTAATGCCAATAAATGTTGATTTTCTTTTACTTTTTTTCCCATACGTCTTAAGACCAGTTTAAAATAGTCTAGTTTTGATATTTTGAAAAAAATGAAAATTTATTTCACTTTCTAATTTTAAGCAATTTTCATGACATTAAGAAAACGCACTTTTAAGTTAGGCATCCGTGACATGCAACTCATATAGAATGGTTCAAGAGCGGTGTATAAATTTTACTTTTGGCATTGACTCTGGAGCAACAATAAACAGAAATAAAAAATTTCATTGTATTTTGCTTTTATTTTTCAGGCCTTTTGTGTGAAATATAGAGTGGGCCATTTCTTGCCTAAAGAAGGACTCAATTTGTTTTTACAAATATACGAGGGAAGATTTTGATTAATAGAAATAAATATTAAGACTGTCAGAACTAGGCTGGCAGAACCTTTGATTCTTTCAACTACCAAAACTGCATTACAATGACTTATGAGACAGGGGCACATTAAGTTGACTTAAAAGATAGGCTTTTCTTTATGCTGAAAAGAAAAAGGTCAGAATTAGCAAAAGACCATATCTTGGTGGTTCCCAGAAGTGAAACATTAGGCGTAAGATCAGTCTAATAGAATGATAGAAGAGCCCAAAATATAGAAAAGTATAATTAATAGGATGTTGGGTTTATGAATATCATAAACGGATTTTTTTTTCGATAGTACAAAATTGATTCCTTTATAATTATTATATTTAAACAATTTTTATATATATAAAGTTTCTTATGAGAAGTTTGGAAAATGCCTTGTTCTAATTATCCAAATCTTTAAATACTAGGCAAAAGTCATGTGGACTGAATGCAAACAAAATAGTGCCCTGCCAATAATCGCTTTTAGTTCATAAAAATCTATCTGTTTCTTTTTTTCAATTCTAATTTTTTTTCTAATTTTGAGCGACCACTGAATGGCAGAATTGAACAAAACTTTTTCAGGAAAAGCTCAAATTGTATCAAACTTATTTGGTACTGATTCCAATGACTTAGAATGCCTGACATGAAATTTATCATTTATAACATGGAACAGAAAAAAAAAAAGTGATCCAACCCAGAATATGAAAAACACGCTTGATTTGGATTCAAAAGCTCACTTTTGATTTCCTGGGCTTTCTTTTTAGTATCAGCCGCAAATAATGAGCCTATCAACGCATTAGGGTCAACCTTTGTCATCCCGGGCTTTCCAAACATTCTTAACTTCTGACGCTGTTCTTCAAATGCTCTCTCTTTGTCTGTCAGTTGGTTTCCTTTGGTTTTATCCAGAGTTAGCCTGTATTTGATTAACAAAAAGTTTATATGAATTTGATGTTTTGTTATGCTATTGCAATTTCCAACTAATGAAGTCCACACAATAGACTTTGTTTAGCAATTATAAAATAATTTATTTCATAGCAATTTCTGTTAACAAAAAAAAATTACATATCAAGTGGTCAGGGCTCAAGAGGTAAACTTCGAACATTTTTAGAGGCTTATTTGAAAAAGCCCCTTCAGCAAATAATCTAATTACCTCAAATACCTGAACTTCAATTTAAATATGGATTACTGCTTTTTTTAAACAAAGAAACTAATGAATTTCAATTTTTCTTGCCTCCTTGTTTTTTGTTTTCTCAAACATATCATCAAAAGTTTACTTCATTTGAATTAATTTCTTAATTTTTTTACCATCCACTGTGGTATAACAACAACAAAAAAATGAAAAGAAAAACACAAAGACTTGAGCAGATTTTTCACTTGAAGTCAAGAAATCTGGATCATGCAGATATGGATCCACTTTAAAAAATGAGACAAAAAAAAAATAAACGACCTCACCTTGGTCTATTTGCCATGCTTGGGTTCGGGATATGAGCACTATATGGAGGAGGAGGCGTGTTTGGGGGTCCCATGCGCACAGCCTAACAATAAAAAAGTAATCAATTTTAAACTTCCTCTTGCATAAAAAATTTTTTAAATAGTAATATGACTTTCTTACATACATTACTTTCAGTCAGAAGTAACCCAGTTATGAAGAAGAACTAAGTGGATATTATTTTTTTACACTCTTTTCATAGAAAACACTAAGCAATTGGGAGAGGAATAAATGTCTAGAAGTTAGTAAGAGGACTTCATTATATTTGTTATGCATTCCATCTGTTAGTATTAATACAATTTTTCACATTAAGACCCTCAATTCTAAAACAGAAACAAAATTAGGCAAGTTCTACACTTTGATTTCCTAATAAGGCAAAAAAAGGGAGATTCACTTGATACATCATGCACCCTGCATCAACAATTTTCTCCACTCTGCAATTGCGTTGTTTTTTTTTCCGCACTCTTATCTTTTAAGATTTTTTAGTCTACTTGGACTCAAATGAGTTTTAAAGGAGAACACTAAACACTCAAACCTCACAACTAGTTCACTTATCAAGAAAATATAGATTAAAGCTAAAGTAAAAGCTTACATGAGCAGGAAATCTCATATTTGGCATCATCATCATTTGCTGGTTGTAGGGGTGATATCCAGGCAAACTAACCATTCCTGGTTGTGGAATACCTGTTAGAAAAATAAAAAAAAAGAAAATTTAACACCTGATCAAGATTTCTTCTCATGCTCTCAAATAGTTAGGGGCATGATGTCAAACTCATTGTAACCCTAGCCGCTGAAGAAGTATATAAATTTAATTCTTTTTAGCATAAAATATCCTTTGCCTGTGCTCAAATCATCTTTTTCAAATGGTTTAGATATTTTGGATGACAACTCTGCTTGCACAAAGAGATTAGAAATTGTTTCACATAAACCATTCATGAGAGAAAATGAGTTACCAGTGGGCATTCCTCTCCCTCCACCAAAACCAGGATGAGGGTTAAATCTGCAGATAAAGCAACACAAAAAAATCTTACATGTGTATACAGAGAACACCAAAAATAAAATAAAATCATGGCCAAGAAACAGAGGATATTTGTTCTGCATGTTTGAAAATCCATTCAATAAATATCTAAAAAAAACATATCTTCAAACTCTGCTATATCAATTTGAAAACAATTAGATTTCACATGTCGCAGATGCAAATGTTTTTGTTGTGGGTTATTTTCTCCGCTTGTTATAGTTTTTTGAACATTGATTTGCCTTGTTTTAATAGCCCTAATGCATGCTCTTTTCTAAAGATGAATTACCAGTTTAAAAAAATGAGGTATGTGTATGCAGCGTGTTACACTGTGCGGAAGGTACAGCTTCCTCAAAGAGTACCTGATATTTGTGACTTTATAAATATCAGAATTTATTTTCTTAAACTGCAAACTCAGTGGATCTGTCTAATAAACGTGCAGTTGTCATCTTGTTGACGTGTGGTGATGTATCAAACACAACTAATGTCACATTTTGTTAGGAAGACACAACTTGATGATGCACCTTTATTCCAATCTAAGCTATTCCCTCCACATTGAAGAACTGACTAAAAGTAAAGGAACAGGTTTCAACTGAAGGCGATATTGGGTCCAACAATTTTTTTCAGCTACAAGCTACTATTTGAGAATTTTATCGCTCCATCCATAATGTTGGTAACTAAAAATGAAGAGAAATGTATATTTTAAGAAACGAGCAACATTTTTTTTCTGCCCTTGAACAAGCTTTGGATCAATATAGTAAAAATGTGGAACAGATTTTCAGAAACCTTGACCACCAACTTTAGGTTTAAACTATAACTTGTACACTAGAAGACATTGAGGTATCAAGAGAAAGGCGGAATCCTTTTACTGCAACTGTAAAATCCTCAATTGAACTTTTTCTAACGAGGTGGTCTACATACAAGAACTGCCGTGCGACAACCACTGTGGGGCCAATGGATATATAGATGTAAAAAAGACCTGCTGGTACCTTCCATCAAAGTGACTTCAAGTCACAAGGGCCAAATGTCAGAACATGAAGTACACAAAGAATAGAAAGAAAACGGTGAGTGGGAGGAGATTAAAACGAAAAGGAAAGGAAGACAGAAAGGAAGCAAATTATGTATATCTATATTACATTTATGGAGAGAAATTTGCGATTCATATTCTTCTTCCAATGACCTGATGGTCATCTGAGCACAAAAGGTAATCTATTAGTTCAGTGGAGAGGTGCACCAGTTGAGATTCAATCCTCCTGCTCGCTACGTCAAAAGCACTACCGATATTGAGCCATTTGGCGTCTTTCTTCCTCTCCTCAGAGCATAGCTTTGAGTATATATACGTGTACCAGCCATGTGCCAGTCCTGAACACTACGCTGTGAATGATGACCTAGGCTTCCCATAGCAGAGCATGCGTTCCCTGCAGCATAGCACCAGATAGTTTAAATCTATTGCCTCTGGTAGAACACTGTGCAAGTGCTCTGTTCCCAACTGTTTAAAATGCTGTGTCTCTTACCCCGTGATCCCAGAAGTGTAATACGTTTTGTCTTCTGCCCAATAATCCTGGCACTTAACACACTATGTCTAACATCTCAAGTTATCAGAAGCAAAACATGCTGTAAATACCACCCTGTGTTCCTAGCAGCATTTATAACACTGTGTCTATACCAACATACCTATTTGGAAGTTGTACCAAAAATATTATACATATTTAAAATATCTAAATTTAAATACTTCCTAGAGTTACATCTAAGAATCGGTAAAATTGCAGATATCTGCCCAACTCACGTTACGCTTCACAATTGAATGTTTCCCGAAGAAATTGGAACTTTTACTTGTAGTTTAATAGGATCTTAGAGCAACACAAAAATGCTTATTACTTGAAAAGTATTTACTTGCGACGAATAAAACCCTCATATTCGTGTTCAACATATCAAATTCATTAAGAAATATACAATTTTAAAGCTTAGAGTGAGTTGGGCCGATAACTGCAATAATTATAATACCTAACAGTCTAGTGGGTTTATAACCAGGGTTTTTTTAGATCATTAACTGATGTCAGTTCTGATAAAATTGCTTCTGTTGCTACTCTAAAGGCACACCCAATACGAGAGTTTCAGCGTGACTTCTTAGCCTATCTTAAAGTAAAATGACTATGCGGGATTATTTCCTTGTCACAGAATTTAGATCTGGATCTAAGACTAATAATAATTATGATTACGATGCGATGTTTACCTTCCATCAGCCATTTTGTATATCGTTGGCAATTCATATCGCAATTATTGTTGAGAATAATTATTCCCTCAATTATCGGAACTAGTTTGAAACATCGATATCTTGAGGGCAAAAAAGGCTTAGCAGGATTATTTAAACCTATTTATCAGGATTATCAGTACTCTCCATGTCACATCTAAATTTATACACCAAACGTAAATTTTTTTGCAGTGCTAAAGTTGAAGATTTTGCCTCTCTGAAATAATTTAATACGATTATAATCGAACAGATGATAGTCTTCGGCCATTATGAGATGCAGAGCCTTGTGGAAGACGAATTCTATCTTCTCTTTAAGAGCAAATAATACAATTGCGCCCTATTAAAGACAAAAAATATTCCACAACTCACACGTTTTAACCCATCAATCCATGATATAAGTAGGTTGCTTATTCCAAAAGATAATTATAATGAATGTTGTCGCTGAATTTCTTGAATCCACTTCATATTATACCACCATAACAATTCATTTGAATCATGATGCTCTAATATGTTTATATTCTTTTCCAATGACGCCCATTGTGTAAATAATGTTTACTTTGTCACTAAAGTGTTATATTTGGAAGTCACTGAGTCTTTTGTTTACTGTAAAAAATGTTTGACGTTTGGGCATTGGGCATTGGCAAGGAAAACCAATTAATCAAATCAACAATAAATCAACCAATCAATCAATCTTTGCCTCTCTCTCTCTCTCTCTCTCTCTCTCTCTCTCTCTCTCTCTCTCTCTCTCTCTCTCTCTCTCTCTCTCTCTCTCTCTGTCTCTCTCTGTCTTTCTATCTCTGCGTCTGTCTGTCTGTCTGTTTCTCTCTCTCTCTCTCTCTCTCTCTCTCTCTCTCTCTCTCTCTCTCTCTCTCTCTCTCTCTCTCTCTCTCTCTCTCTCTCTAACCTATCTCTGTATTTCTCTTTATCTATCTATATACCTATCTATCGGTCTGTCTTTCTATCTATCGATTTATCTTGCTCTTGCTGTCTTTTTCACTCTTTCTCGTTTTATATTTCTTTCATTCTTTCAATTCCTCTAATTACATACTAAAGATATAATACTAAGGGAAATTGCGTTTCTGCTGATGCAGACAGATGGGACTGAATTATACATGGATATTGATATAGATTTGAAAAATTTAAATTAAAAAAAAGGAAAAAAAACTCATATCAGACTCAACGTACACAAGCATAGACGACATAACATAAAAAAAAAAAAATAACATTTTTAAAAGTTTCATTCCTAGCTGACGAGATTGGTGTCATAAAAAAAAAAAGAAAATAAGTTTCCTATTTTCCACTTAAAAAGCTGAAGAACAGCTATGAATGAGACAGGACAAAATAAACAGGAGCACATTAAAAAAACAAAAAACAAACTCTGTTCAATAGTCGTTAAATCTATCCCCAGGTATATTAAATATTAATGTTCATTGCAAATAGTCTTTGACACAATCTGAAATGAAAAAAAAATTGTAGAATGCAACCACTTTACCAGAGAAGTCCTTTTTCAAGAAACCCAAAGAGAAAGTCGTTAGCGCCTTATTAGACATAACATACTTTTAAGAATCGAAGAAACATCTGTCACTCACAGAGGAAAAAGTGTATCTTTGTATACATAAAGCCAGTTTAAGAAACTTTTCACTCTCTTTCTTTATCCGTTTTGTATATGCTGCTAAGATTTTTGTACAGCAGCGAATGCAATTTTTTTTTTCTATCAAGCTTTGAAACCTACTTGTGTATATAATTATTTTTGCGTGATAAAAGCGAAAATACAAAACAAAAACAAAAAATCCAAGCCGAACTCTAAATCCCTCTATTTTGTCCCCAAATTTTTTTCCGCTTTGTAAATAAACCACCAAAAAGCGTTTTATCAGAATCACCAGAGTTTCACCAAAAAGCATTTTATCAGAATCACCAAAGTTTCACTTTGCCTAACCAGCGACGACGCGCGTCAGCGCATTGAAAACAAATGGGAGATGGAAATTTTAGTTACCAGACTCTGAGATGGTCTTTAGTGCTGCCACACTCAAACAAGCAGAGAATAACCTTAAACAATCAAGCTTTATAACCGCGGATTGGCCATAAATAGTGAGGTATACTCGCAACACATGGCCGCTATTCAAAGCATGATTGCTTTAAATCATTAAAAATACCAATACACTTATGAACCAAAGGCTGTTGAGAGACGAGAAACTATCAATTGTTTAGAATCTGTAACTAAGTGAAGCTAAAGGGAAAAGACACCCTGATTTATTCTTTCTTAAGTAAATTCAAAGAAGTGATTGAACAGTCTTCTTGTGATAATATAGAGAAAAAAAAATAAACGGATGCAGAACATTAATTTCTTATTCAATGATTTTACCCTCAATTTTCTCTAAGCTTAGTGTAAATATATGATCATTATGGTCTTTGTCAATCTTTGGAATTTATATAATTTGACTTTCTTAGTTTGAGACAAAATGCAAACTTTCATTTTTTAAACTTTTTTAACTACTACTACTACTACTACTACTACTACTACTACTACTACTACTACTACTACTACTACTACTACTACTACTACTACTACTACTACTACTACTACTACTACTACTACTACTACCGATACTACTACTACAACTACTACTACTACTACTACTACTACTACGAAGACGACTACTACTACTACTACTACTACTACTACTACTACTACTACTACTACTACTACTACTACTACTACTACTACTACTATTACGATGACGACAACTACTACGACTACTACTACTACTACTACTACTACTACTACTACTACTACTACTACTACTACTACTACTACTACTACTACTATTGCACCTGGGAAACTTAAAATCGGTACCAGCGGTCGCGTAAATAAAGGGCGCCCAGGTAAAATAATTCACTTTTCTTGTTGCCCCAATTTTACACTATTTGCCGTCTCTCTAACTAGCAAGGGCTGATATTAATTAACTTATGCCGGAATGTTAAGGTTTTCTGAAACAATGAACCAACCAGACTTTATCAATAAAATAAGTTAGCAATCATGACCGGTAAAATATGTTGTGGTGATTTTTCTATCATTTTCGGAGCTTATTTCCCGCACCTTCTAATCTCTTTTCTTTTTTTTTTTTTTTTTAGTTTTTTGTTTTGTTTTACCAATTTATCATAGTTTCATCTTTTGGAAGTGCGTATGTCTGTGATATACAAATATGCCTCTCTTTATTCAGTCTGTATGTTTGTCTGTGTATGTGACTGTTTATCTTTGTTTATCTATCGACCTACCCTAACTCTAGCTATCAATCTATCCTAATATGCTGGTATGTATATATGTATGTGTGTGTATGTATGCATGTGTGTATATATATATATATATATTATATATGTATGTATGATCATATGTGTGTGTGTGTACATAAATATAACTATCTATTATCTATATTTCTCTCTCTATTCGTAAATTATTATATCTATCGATATATCTATTTATCTATGCATATATCTATCTACCTTTCTACCCACGTACTAGTTATTTATTTTCTTTAACTTATTAATCTATCTAGTCCAGCTTTTCCTCTCACTCTTTTTTACCACCGCTCACGTCTTTTAGCCAGATCGCTACAATGGATACTGACTTTGTGTTTTTTTTTGTTTTTTTTTGGTTATTTGTTGTACATTCGACGCTAAAAGCTTAAGTATGTTAGTTGAAATCTTAAAAGAAAAGTATAACTAAAATGAACTGCTACCTCATCTTATGTGGGGACGCTATAATCTTTTTACACACAAAAAAAAAGGTACGCCGCGACACACACACACTCACACAAATAGACTTTGTAGAAAGCTGGTCAAGGATTTATTCGAAATAAAGATACTCGGAGTAAAACACTCCATAAAAATAAAAACGAGAGAATTAACGAAAAGATGTATTATTATGCAGTTGAAAAAGTAGATAAAATAAAGCAAATCTAATAAATGCAATGCTTCTTTTTTCATTGTTGATGTTGCTGCTATCATTGTTTTTTCCCGTTGGTGTTGTTATTGTTCAAATAATTGCTGTAATCACTGCAGCTGTTATCACTGTTTAAGTAGTTCATGTTTACCGCTCCGGTTGTTTTTGTCTCCCCCCCCCCAGTCTTCTTCTTCTTCTTCTTCTTCTTCTTCTTCTTCTTCTTCTTCTTCTTATTATTATTATTATTATTATTATTATTATTATTATTATTATTATTATTATTATTATTATTATTATTATTATTATTATAATCATTATCTTTAATATTACAACAACAACAGCAACAACAACAATTACTACTACTACTACTGCTACTGCTACTGCTACTACTACTACTACTACTACTACTACTACTACTACTACTACTACTACTACTACTACTACTACTACCACCACTACTACTACTACTGCTAATGCTATTGCCACTACTACTGCTTTCACCACAACAACAACTACTACTACTAATACCACTAATACTACTTGTACCACCACAACTGCTATTGCCACTACTAAAACTACTACTACTACTACTACTACTACTACTACTACTACTACTACTACTACTACTACTACTACTACTACTACTACTACTACTACTACTACTACTACCATTCATTTTCAATATGTTTTCATGTAAATGAGAAATTTCTGCTTCAGATACTTCTTCGAATTTTTGTTTTAATATAAAAATTGGCCTATACTTTTTATTTCAATAACGTTGCTAATTAAGTTTGTTTTAGATCAATGAACCGTCTACGCCAGAAAACTTGACCAGCCTGGAAACGTGCGCTAAGAGAAGTGCATCAGAAATACACTTCTCAACATGATTCACAAGTAGTTGCTATTTTTTTACAGCACATACTGAGTATTATGCCCAATATACTTAACCACAAAGCGTTTTGATCGAATGTCCTTTTACAGACACAGGGAAGTCCCATAGATGATATGACGTCAAGAACCCATTCTGTCCAATGTGTATGTGCGTGGTGTAAATGTTCAAGAGAATAATGGTCAGAGACTGACAAGACACCAGCTATCAATCAAACTTGACTATCCTTTTGTAGGTAAAGGTGAACGTACAGCATAGATAGCAGGAAGAAACCGTGGCTGATGTATGAATTCGAAAGACTGATTTCCTAATGTTGCTAGCGGAAACTGTGTTTCCTTTTTTTTTCCTAGACCCAATCCGAGAGTTTGTCCATCCAGGACCTATGACAACGTGAGATGGACTTTTCTTCTGCACCCGACCTGTGTAAATGTCGTCATACATTCTTTACCTGTTCAGAGCAGTATATAAAGAAAACCCTTTAGCTTCTGTAACTTACGGAACGTTTTAGGATAAGAAACTTAGGAAACTCAACTTTTTATTACAAAGAACTATTCACATATAATTCCGAATTAAAAACAAGCTTTCATTAAGAAAATATAATCCTTTAAAAATAATATTTGTGCAAAAGTGTCTTTTTTGAAAACTATTAATTATCTTCAACTTTTTAAACTGTGTATTTATGCCGTATTAAATCTCGCAGGTAAGCAATTATTTTGCATTCTTCACAGTAGACTGATTGTTTCTTTAGAAGAAAATAAATCAAGAAAACTTGGAAAAGCTCTTCTCCATGTTCATCTTTTATCTAAATTTCTACCCAAAAGATTTTTCAATCTTCACAGCGTGTGCGGTAAGATAAAAATGACACCATAACTGTCTTTCTAGTAAATGTCGAATCTGCCGCTATCCTGCTACTGTCATTAGCCTTCTATTACTGCTACCGGACTACTACTGCTGCTGCTTCTGCTGCTACTGCTACAAAACAACAACAACAACAACAACAAATATTACTATTACTACTACTGCTGCTGCTGCTGCTGCTACTACTACTTCAACAACAACAACTACTACTACTACTACTACTACTACTACTACTACTACTACTACTACTACTACTACTACTACCACCACCACCACCACCACCACTACTACTACTAGATCTAGAGGTGGAAAATAATAAGTAAAGTTATCAGAGCTAGAATTTTAGGTAGTGCTCAGCAGTGGTTAGCATAAGGCTTTAAATGAAAATGACCGAATATGCTTGAATTGATAGGATTAGAACCATCGATTTATAGATGCTTCGGAGCACAGCTTATACCAATACGCCGCTACGCTCCCTTAAAATTCAATTCAAGCATTTTAGGTCATTTTCACTTAAAGCCTTATCCTAACCACTGCTGAGCACTACCTAAAATTCGAGCTCGTATAATTCTCACCACCACCACGACCACCACCACTACTACTACTACTACTACTACTACTACTACTACTACTACTACTACTACTACTACTACTACTACTACTACTACTACTACTACTACTACTAACTACTACTACTACTACTACTACTACTACTAACTATTACTACTACTACTACTACTACTACTACTACTACTACTACTACTACTATTACTACTACTACTGCTACTGCTACTGCTACTACTACTACTACTACTACTGCTACTACTACTACTACTACTACTACTACTACTACTACTACCACTACTACTAGCCTGCTACTATTATTGAAATCTCCGAAAAGAATCATAAATACTACTACTACTACTACTACTACTACCACTACTACTAGCCTGCTACTATTATTGAAATCTCCGAAAAGAATCATAATTAAAGGGGAGCTTCCCTAGCTTTAGTGTAGGACACAAGCGCTGAGATCCGCGGGGACCCTCCTACGCGGGTTCAGAACCAACTAATCGGCGAATCATATAGGGCTAAAATTGAATACAGAGGACTTCTATCTTGTGCAACCTTAAAATAAGGGTCAAAGCCCCTTTTTCATGAACGAGTCTAATCAAGCAGTTTATCAACCCTCCACCACCCCCACACACACACACACGCACACAATTCAAAAAAAAAAACAAAAAAACTTACAAAGTTTATAAAGTCTTGATGGCATACAAGATTTCTTTTTACTTATTGCAGAATGAAACTATGTGGTGTAAAATGGTTGCTCTCTGTGTTACTTCCGACAAGTTTGGCTAAAATTTGGGAAATTCCAATACCAAGAAGCCTTCAAGACTGCTACAACCATGTGAAACACGCCAACACCGAGACCTTTGTCGGCAGCACATACAGCTTCCTCTGTGAGGCTGGACTGAAACGGGAACAACTAGGACAACCACCCAAGTTTGACACACAAAAGTCAAGGTAAATCATCGGCACGATCCTATTTATGTTGGAAATAAAAGAGATGAGCACGAATGCTGACATGTGCTATCTAACGGGAAATTTACTTTTGTCTTAGATTAATTTGAGTTTGAATTGAATTAACATTTCCACGGCTGTGAAAGCAAGCTGCATTTCTCTCACATTGTTAAAAATACGTGTTGATGTAAGATCTGCATATGGCATTTGTGCGCACAGCTATAAGATATTATTAGAATAGGCTCAATTTTTACTTCCACAATGAGCCAAAAATTTGAAACATTTCACTTCAGTAAGCAAAAAATAAGTGCAGTCCATCTTTCACAAGGTCTGTCTCAAATACCCTGTCTGAAACAGACATCGGCGATCATGATTCTCCACCTGTCCCTATCTTCCGTCATCCGCAGTAAGGCTATGTTGTCTTTGTTGTTTCCTGTCACAAAAGAGCTCAAGCTATCAAGAAATGTAATCCTTTGTCTACCTCTGCTTCTTGTACCTTCTATCTTGCCTGTAAGAGATAAAAATTCCAGTCCCTTATGGCGACATATGTGGCCTAAAAATTTCAGTTGCCTTTTCCTTATTGTTTTTATGAGGGATCTCTCTTGGTTCGTTTCTTCTTATATCGATTCGTTTGTCCTCTTTTCTTTCCATGATATTCTTAACATTCTCCTGTAGAACCACATTTCCGCTGCCTCTAAATTTTTCTTGGTTTCTGCAGTTATTGTCCAAGTTTCGCATCCATATAAAAGTATAGACCACACATATGTTTTCAAAACCTTCAATTTGGTTGAAAATGATATATTTCTATTTTTAAGAATGGGGCTCATTTTTTGGAAAGAAACCTTTGCAATGGCTATTCTCTTCTTAATTTCAGTCTTGCATTTACCGTCAGATGTCAATGTATATCCTAGGTATTTGAATTTCTGTATTTGCCTGATTTCACAAGGTACTTGGGAATAATATCAGTTTTCCGATTTAATCGTATTGAATTAGTAAAAAAAAACTCATGAGAATTTCGAAATGGCCTCTAGCTGATCATTAATTTCAAGAGGTAGAAATTGTCATGAAGTCACTGGTCTTTAGCAACGCTTAGCTAATTTGTTTAAATACTTGTTAGTTTATCGTGCCTCAACAATATTACTTGAGTATTTACAAACATTATAATCATATTGGTTTTTGAGAGCTGTGAGTAAAACACTGTACTTGCGGCGCATTAGGTGAAGTTTGGCCTTTATTGTTTTCAAATTGTTTAGAGCAAGTATTGAAATCACATATTTCTACCTTTTTAGAAAGCGGATAAATGGAATGGAATACAGTGGGCACTGTGTCATTCATTAGGGAAAAAAAGTTTTTAAAAAATGTCAAACCTTTGAGTTTTTAAGAGTATCTCACTGCTTTAATGTAACTTTCCAGCTATTATCAGCATCTTTACGACAAGGCTGTGCAGCTTGGACCGCCTGTTCGCTCAGATTCTCCCTTCGGCAAGAGGGGGAGAAGGATGAGATTAAAGCGGCAAGCGGGGGCGTTACCCCGCTGTGTGCGGAAAGAGTACCGGATGCTCTCTGATGATGAGAGGACACGGTTCCACGCCGCTATCAACGCACTCAAACAAGATACGGTAAGCCTCATCTGTAAAGCATCTTACAAATTGATGAGTCGAGTAACAGACCAGACTTATCTAGGAGAGATCCAGTATAAACAGTAGATTAATAATGAAAATGAATAGAATACGTCTGGTCAAATATTTAAATTATAGCCATATCAAATTTATATGTACTAAACACTTACTTTTTTTTCTCTATTTCTCATCTAAAATAATGTTGAATTAGTCTGGAATTCGCCTCATATATTATGGTTTCAGGAGGTGTTTGATTTAAAATTAGAGGCATAGAGGCTGATGGTGTGAATATACAATTGCATGAATTCAAACAAATTGCCAAGTAAGCACCACAACTTTTCGCAACTGCTCAAGCAGAGTACTTCGTTACTTATTAGGTAGTGTAACTTAATTTAGGTACCGGTAATGGAAAACGCAAGCCAGCGAGTCTGGAATCAAAATTTAAAATTTGTTTATACTTCATGTATTTTATGGCTGATAGGCAAAGTTTTACTATACAGTGTGGGTAGCAGTGTCACTTTACATATTGTAAATAAGCTTTGGTGAAGACGTGGTTTCTTCGGTTTTTGCCTTTAACAAAATATCAGTTTATTTTTTCCAAAAGATTTTGTTCTCATTTCATGAGCAAAGATAGTGCATCGGGCCTGAACATATCTAGATATTCTAGTTCTGATATTTCAAATCATTGTCTAATAAAGTTTGTTGAGTTATCAACAGCTAATATTTTCACTAATGAATCATGAATGCATCTTTCTTTCGGTGATTCTTTAAAGTGTGAATGGTTTCTGCACTTATCTATTTTGCTGCACTGAGTTATGAATTCCTAAACTTGCTATGTTGTTCTGGTTCTTTCACGAATGAACCAATATGAGATAACTTCCGCCAATTTTCAATATGCATATCAAGAAAACAATCTTCATTTGTTTCGTTGCTTTTTTCTTTTATTTTTTTAACTACGATCGAACGCCTGTACCTTTTTTTTTACTATTTCTCTTTCCAATCTCCGACGGAGTTTGAATTCATGTTTTGAAAATTGTAAACAAAAACTTTTCGGTGATGTCCAAACCAAAAAAAAAATTAAGAAAAGGAAAAGAGGGCAGAAACAGACTGATTGACAGTCAATTAGTCAGTGAGAGAGAGAGAGAGAGAGAGAGAGAGAGAGAGAGAGAGAGAGAGAGAGAGAGAGAGAGAGAGAGAGAGAGAGAGAGAGAGAGAGAGAGATTTATGGCTTGGGGAAGGGTGCACAGTCGCTTAAATAAGGTTCACAATACGATACTCTTCTTCTCTTTAAGACTGATTGTACATGTCCATATTCCCAGAAGATATGTGTGAATGTGTCTAAGACAGATAGATAGTGAGAGAGAGAGAGAGAGAGAGAGAGAGAGAGAGAGAGAGAGAGAGAGAGAGAGAGAGAGAGAGAGAGAGAGAGAGAGAGAGAGAGAGAGACGGAAACAGACAGAGACAGAAGGGCAAGATATTATTTTCGGCGCATGTATGCTCATGACAAGGGAAAAGTGCGTAATCTACATGATTTTATTTACCAAATCAAGAAACAGAGCTAAAGCCGTGTGTGATGGTGTGTATCTTTGGTCTGACCAAAACATCAAGGAGAGACAAGTTACTGTCATAAGCTGATCAAAAACGTCAATCAACAACCTAGCCGCGCATTACAGAAACGTCTTTGTAAGGATGGAGCTCAATAAGATTCGCAATGGTCAACCTCAGCTTTTCAAAAACAAGGATATACTATGCAGACGTGCTTTGTTTCGTTTGCTGCAGGGAAATTCAATCTTTCTTTTATGAAAAAGAATGTTTCGAGTATCATTTTCTTATGAATTCGTTACATTCGAGACTGTAGTCGCATAACGCATGAAAATGAATTTTATTTTTTTTTCCTTTAGGATATATAGGCCTATAGAAGATACAAATTAGTTGAGTTCTTATAAAACTTGTGTAAATATGTTTTCCTTGTTATTTTTATTGAGCTCATCTGCGCTTTCTTACCCGCACCTTAAAAAGGCATCTCCCCACTGTTTGTTGTGAAAACTTCTCTGACGGTTTATCCTTCTTTAATTCTTAGAATATGCTTCATATTTTCTCTCTCTCTCTCTCTCTCTCTCTCTCTCTCTCTCTCTCTCTCTCTCTCTCTCTCTCTCTCTCTCTCTCTCTCTCTCTCTCTCTCTCTCTCTCTCTCTCTCTTACTCTCTCTTGCTCACTCACTCTCTTTCTCATCTCTCTCGTTCTATATCTTTATCCTTTCCCCCTAAAGCTTTCTGTCATACTTCAGTTGTTTACTTTGTCTATCTGACTATTTACAAAATTATTGATCCATTGGAAAAAAAAATTCACCTATCTTTTTATATCGACTTCTTGTTTTAATTTTTTTTATTTTTATTTCATTAGTCCATAAGTTTGAACCTGATTACTTTGTAAAAAAAAAATTAATCAGGGCATCTCTTGCCTGCTACTTTTCAGCGTGTCAAAGAAATGAAAATTATCCTCCAAATATTGTTTTCAAGTATAGAATAGGCAAACGCAAAGATATTTTGGATTGTCGGATATTCTTAGAAGAAATAGACCATCCTGGATAACGAAATACCAGTTTGGTATACATAGGCATACACAATGTGGTCTTTTATTTTCGGTGATGCTGGTTGGTAATATTAAATCCCTAGTAAATGTATATTGAATGATTTAAAAAAAAGATTTATAACTAGATAACTATTTCCACTCGAGATAAAGACCCTCCTGATGTTATGTCAAGTGAAGCACGCAGTACAATCTAGATATAGTTCAACCGTGTGGCAAAAATAAGAAAATAAGCGCAGAACGGTTTTGAATAATTTTATCTGCTAGAGCTTTGGAAAGCATTGAAGTCGCTCAATTTTAATATTTTATTTACTTATAAAGTCGTGTACATTGTCCTAACCGCAAGACTTACTGACGCATTGCAGATATACTTCATTTCACTCCCAAAATAGCTGTGGATCTCATGAAAGACACAACAACGGTACTGTTAAGGCCCATTTTCATAAGAATGGCCCCTATAATTCAGGAAACGTCCATATTTGCATTTCAGAAATGATCGAGTTCATAATTGATGTGCGGTATTTATTATTATTAAATTATTTAACATTTATTCCATTTTTAGGTCGCAAAGATAACAGTTAACACTCAACCATGATAATCATTCTTAAAGTCTTGCGGAACATTATATTTTTATCGTCCGGTTTCGCTAGTATAATGTTAGTTTAACAATATTGTAAAGGTTATTTTTTTTAACCATTTTACATAACCTTATCTAATTTTTTACCTTTTCAGAATTAATGCTCAATATAGACTGAAACTATATGAGTTGGGATTTGCTTAGCGAAATGGTGACTCGGGCTTTATATGGGAAAGAAATTGATCTGAAATCAAACTTCAATTTTATGTAGATTTTTTTCCATGCTCATAATCAAAATGGAAATTCGGAGGGTGTTGGTGCGTCTATGTTAATGTTATAAAAGTGAGATCCTGAAAGCATCTGCTTTAAATTGTTTTTTATTTAATTTCCCACAAGATATTGATGGTTCCGGCTAGTTTACATTCTACAAACAAAAACAACTTCTCTCAGGTTTGCCGCCATAAACTGAAAGAAAGCGAGGCTTCTCTAGCTCTCCGTTGATGCACAATTAGCTTCCCCGCTTACACATCGCGACGTCATTATTTGTTAGTAATTTTATTTTTGAAAGTATAACCGATAGGGCTGTTAAAAAAAGATAACACGCATTATTTAGACTTCTTAACTAAACCTCATTTTTCTATCACAATGGCGACAAACCTGCTTCTATAAAGGTCTAGAGAAGCTTAGATGCAGGTAATTTAAAAACAAAAATAAGAAATATAAAAAAAATCAAAACTCACCGGTCGCTTTTTGTCTTGTTTTTGATGTGCTTTACTACAAACTTGAGCTTATTAAATGGGCAAAGTGTGGTAAATCGTTTCACCATGAGCTGTTGCTGTCTAACCATAAATTCTGTGGATGACATAAAATTCATTAAAAATTGTAAAACATTCATTAAAAGAAGCAAAACGGAGGTTTTCCCACATTTATTTTATTTAAAATAATTATTTCTATAGCTAGCTAGATTGTTAAAGATTCTGACTGATGACGTGCTCATAGAGACAGAGGCGTTACAGAAAAAAAAAAAGAAACAAAGCAAGAAGAAAACAAAAAAATATGTTGAAATCTGCAAGCTACACACGTAATTCAATCTTAAAGATACGTTTAAACTCTGACTCCAAACAGATATTACATTTCAACTGAGTTTTCTTTGTTGCGTGAAATAACAAATGATTTGGATAACATAACAAAAAGTAGCAGATTAAAGCTATTAATGTCCTTTATTCCACCATAAAAATCTCAAACCTAATGAGGTATGTTTTTTTTTTTTTATGTCAGCACCCAGTCACTATGGAACTTATATACAAAGTCTTTTTTCTTCATTTGGAAATTGTGTCATCGATTTTATATGCCAGTGCTATTTTGCAGCACGTGAACGTAGTCATTTGTTAATTTAAATCAGAAAAAAATCATAATAATAGCTTTACATTTTCGGTAGAGGTCAAATATCATTTGAGATAAAGGCTGATCAATATAATATTATTATGCAGCTTGGGTCCAAAAATATAGTAAACTTTGAATAATGAGACCACGTCAAGATTTAAACCTCAATACAATTAATCAACAACAACAACAACAACAACAACAGCAACAACAACAACGAATGTCGCAGAATCTTGCCGGGAGGATATGAATTTCTTTTTCCTTCACAGCGTTTTAACATACAATACTCAACGCGAATTGCTGCACTCATGAAAGTAGACTGAGAAGTAGACATGCCACGTTACGGAACTGGCGTCCTTCCAGATTGACAGCCATCTGGCTTAGAAATATGAGTTCTTAAGTATCAACAAATTGGAAAAAAATGGAGGCAGTACTTTCCAAAATATGCCCTGTACAGAACTAGATACAATATCTTTTATTCGCAGACTAGGTTTTGAGATTGTGAAAAAAAAAATAATTGCGTAGATCACCTTTGCTTTTATAGCTCTAATAACTATGAAGTTAATTTGAGTTTACTTTACTTGCATCTATCCATAATTTATATATCGAAAAAAATCTTACTTTTTTAACGTCTTTGCTGTGACTTTGCAACTTTATTTAACATTTTGCGATTATCTGTCCGCACAGATTCAGCTAAGATCATGAAATGTGCCATATACTCAAAGTATTTATAATATTATATATTTATACAGACTTGAACTTAAAAAGAAGCGATTATATAACTGTCTTGTCCCCCGCCTTTCCTTTCTTTCTTTCTTTTTCTCTGTTTTGTTAAACCCTTATAAACAAATGCATTACAAGCACGTGTATATTATATATCACACGTGGCTGCGATTTTTCTTTGCCTGCATTTCAATGATCTTTTTTCGACGTTTTTCAATTTTAGATGTGACTCATCTCTATTTACCTTATTGTAGTCTATTTAAAACCCTATTTAGGTTAAATTTCACCCATATAAGTAGATAATAACGATTTGGACTTTGACATTTTACAACTCGTTCAAAAGTTATTATTGATTCATTATGCATATGTATCCACAATGAGAAGAGTGTTCTCCTCAGAATTACAGAAAATTGTCAGGTTATTTGTTTAGTTCTATGTTCCATAGGATTTCTGTGGAATCTTATTTGCCGATAAAAGTAACCAAATTACACACCGTGCTTCATGATTACAATAATTATTTATTTCAATCAAGGTAGTTGTCTCTTTAATGTTGCACGAACCCTTTCATCAGCCGATGTGTTCCGCGCCGATATAAGTACACGAATTAGTTTTCTTATTAGGTCACCACCATTGCTCCACGGTGATAATCTCAACATCCTTGTTGCTTCGATCTGTTTCCATTAAAAACAAAGTACCGCATTGACAACATGACTAGGATAATCAATTTTCTTTTTTACCTAAACTAAAAAGATAGCCCTGCATCATTGATCTCAGTATCGGCTGGAATTTGTATTTATGGTTCAAATAGCCAAAGCTTGCTATCATCCTGTGAAAATTTTTCTAACATTCTAACCGTGCACTACATCTGACATACGAGTTTTACTAAGATTGTCTTATTTGTGGTAATCTGTGTCTCATTTCCTTTTCATTTTCTAAGGTAACTGAGTTTTTTAGCGAAGTTCTGAATGAGAGAGCAACTTTTTTGTTTATAGAATTAACTTATGTTACAAAAGTATCTCACTATATGGGAAGGAGAATAAGTTAAAAGAATCATAAGACAAACGTGAATTATTTCTCTCGTAACTAGACTTTCTCTGTTGTGAGGAAGAGGAAGAGAGAGAGAGAGAGAGAGAGAGAGAGAGAGAGAGAGAGAGAGAGAGAGAGAGAGAGAGAGAGAGAGAGAGAGAGAGAGAGACAGACAGACAGACAGACAGACAGCAGACAGACACAGAGAGAAGGGGAGATGGAGATAAAGAAGCGGGGGGGGGGAGAGACAGACGCACAAAGACAAAGACAGAGAGAGGCAGACTGATAGATATTCAAAGTGGGTCTTAGGAATAAATGTTAAATTTTGTTAAAAAGAAATAAATGAAACGAAGAGCATCAATAAAACCGAAACCTCCCCCCTTGTCTTATTTAATGAGATGAAATGATAAAAGTGTGAGGAGCAGTATCATTAAGATAACATTTTTGATACTTTTTTGAGTTGTTTCAAGACTTGAAAAGTAATTTTTTGATCCCAAAGGTCAGATATTCTCTGTAAGACCGAAGAAGAATGAACATGAATAAATCCGTATCAATTATTTTGATTTTCGTGAATCTGTGAGTTCGTAATGGATCCAATCAATGTATTGAATAGTACGATCCTGTCTTTACAACCAGACCAAGAAAGCAAAAACGCAGTAGTTCGAGGCAAGATAATCAGTGACAGTGTTCGTGAACAGTTTGAACTGATCGTTGGGTACTGGATCGTGTTTTTTCTGTCAGCTCTGGGTGTAATCACTAACAGTCTCACTATGATTGTGTTCATACGCCAAGGCTTCAGAGACAGCGTGAATGTGTCTCTCTTCTCTATCGCTGTGTGGGACCAAATAAAATGCCTGTCAGGTGTGGTTTACCGTCTGCATGGTCCTGTAGGTTTGATCGATCCTGTCAGTGGCATTATCTTGAAGTGGGCCTCTTGGCCAGTTTTAATATACTTGCCAATATTTGCAGGCTACGTTTCCTATGGTTTGGCAACATATGTCTCTATAGAGCGGTGCCTCAGCGTCAGTATGCCGTTGAAGGTGAAGTCTCTAATGAAACCTCGCCTTACTACATGGCTCATGGTGGGTCTGTCAATCATCATCTTCGGCTCTTTCTCTTCAGTAATTTTTGTCTACAAAGTAGAATATACATTCAACTCTTACTACAATACAAGTCTTCCAAGGGTGACAACAGGAAGTCTTTACTTTGCGTTGAATGGAGTTATCCTAAAGATGTACAAGTATCTTGGAATCTTCTACCCAGCCATATTCTGTACCATCATGACAGTCTCCTCGGCGATCATCGTCATCCAGCTCAGAAGGTCTGCGGCAAACTTTAGACCTGACAGAGGAAAACATGGCGGAAGAAACACCTTCGGCACAACATCCGTTAACCTGACCCCTCGAGATGTCAAGGTCACTAGAATGCTCCTGGTTGTCATTCTTGTTTACATCATGGATTTTTTCCCAAGACTTTGTAAATATCTAGCTTCACTGATCGAACCAGAATTTTTCGCTTACAACCGACTTCATAACTTGATGCAAATTGCGTCGAATACCATCTGGATCCTGGACTTTCTGAACGCCTCTGTCAATTTCTTTATCTTCATGAGCATGAGCACAAACTTCAAGACGACATTTTATGAGACATTCCGTAGATCTTGAAAAGTTCTTGCAGAAAAGGAGAGGTTCCAAGGCAGTAGCCACAGGCAGGCTTTGGTCCAAAACTAATCCCTATTTATATTAAAAATGTTTCAAAGCTAGATTTTATAGTGGGTTAGTTTCTCCTGAAAAATGGTGTATCGTAGACTTGCTCGCATAAAATATATCAGGATCGAAAATTAAAGAATGCTATAAGACTTTGAGAGACATGCACTCAATTTTTTTTTTTAGAGAAGACTTTTCAGAATGGCCTGTGCTCCGTTCTATATAGATAGGAAGCGGTAATGTTGCCAAAAAAGAGCAGAAAAGATTTTTTTAAAAAAAGACGTGACATGAAAACAATACTTTTAAAAAAATTCGCTTCTTGCCATTCTTTTCTGTTCTTTCATACCATCTGTTTCATTCGCTTCTCTTTCTTATCATGTACATTCACAACATTTTTTTTTCGCTTTTCCATGTCAATTTTATTTTGCTTTCCTTATTTCTTGACTTTCGTCTTGGAGATGCTGGTTTGAAAGTAAATTTTGTCATTACCGAACATTTTTCGTTAAAAAAAGTTGGTTTTTTTTTTAATGCAGAAAGTGCTGTATAAACATACTACAACATCATTGTTCGTTGCTGTTTTAAAAGCACTTTTATAACACTCATTACAATAAAACATAATATTTTTTAAACGGCATTATGTTTTTAAGATCTATCACCTTTAACTAGCTATAAATTCTGAAGAGATAAAGGTGGACCTTTTAGATCATGAGCCATGTGCAGTCAAAATACTGTGGTTACGTTCAAAATTCTAAACTTTTTTTATCAGGTTGGTATAATGGTTTGTTTTTTTAAATCCCATAAATACAGAAAATTGGCCTTTGAGGGCAGCAACTGCTGTATTTATTTTATGCTCGATTTCAGCCTCAGAAGCTGACTATAAACCTTTGGGGTGTTTTCTTTTTTTCTTGCTGTAATCACTGGGAACAAAAAGAAATACGAATTTGAAAATTTTGAAATTAAACTTTGAACTATGATGACGATAGAAAATTATTGTTAATGGTAAATATCTTTACAAAAGGAAAAAGATATTTATATTACTATAAAAGTGAAGAAACAAGAAAGACGATGATGATGATGATGATGATGATGATGATGATGATGAATAAGATAACAGTAGCAGCCAGTAGCAGCAACAGTAGTAGTAGTAGTAGTAGTAGTAGTAGTAGTAGTAGTAGTAGTAGTAGTAGTAGTAGTAGTAGTAGTAGTAGTAGTAGTAGTAGTAGTAGTAGTAGTAGTAGTAGTAATAATCGTAGAAGTAGTAGCAGTAGTAGTAACAGCAGTAGTAGTAGTGCATCTAGTAATGATAACAGTTATAATACAATAATAATAATGAAAATTTAATAATAATAATAATAATAATAATAATAATAATAATAATAATAACAATGATGATAATAATGATAATAATAATAATAATAATAATAATAATAATAATAATAATAATAATAATAATAATAATAATAATAATAATAATAATAATAATAATAATAATTATAATAATAATAATAATAATAATAATAATAATAATAATAATAATAATAATAATAATAATAATAATAATAATAACAATGATGATAATGATGATAATAATAATAATGATAATAATAATAATAATAATAATAATAATAATAATAATAATAATAATAATAATAATAATAATAATAATAACAATGATGATAATAATGATAATAATAATAATAATAATAATAATAATAATAATAATAATAATAATAATAATAATAATAATAATAATAATAATATGATAATGATGATGATCAAAACACTAAAAATGATTAATCATACCATTATTTAAGGCAACAGAACGCATTTAAACTCAGCCAAATACTTCTTTGAAAAATGTAGTTTATTCAAAATGATAGTCGTTTTCCTACATCAGCTAATGACTCCTAAGTCTTTCTATTTTAAAGGAAGCGCAAAATTGATGACGCACGTTTCTCTATACTCCACAATATTACGAGTCTTTACAGAAAACAACAATATTATCCACGTCAGCTATATGCTCACTAAGGCCAACAGTACGAATGAGCAAGTTGGCCTTAGCCAGCTAATCTGGTATGACAGTGGCTATCATTACAATCATTACAGTCACAAGCGCAGTTGCATATCTGAGGTGTTGAATATCCACTCTCTCAGAGCACATTATGATTAATGGAATAAGAAATCTCGATCAATCGTTGCGCGATCCATAGAGACTCTCTTCCCCTCACTGTCAAATGATCCTAAGGTTAAGAAAGAATTTTAAAAATATATAAATAAATATTTCGATTCATGAAGCTTATTGTGTTTTCTTTGTAAGGCCGCAATCATGTTAACGCCCGATACATGAAGCTTATTGTGTTTTCTTTGAAAGGCCGCAATCATCTTAAAAGTAGAATTTCCGAAAGCTGAAAGCCCCGACTCAAATGCAGTAGCCTTATCCATTTGAATCTAACTTTTCTGCTGTCTTGGTGATGGGGAAAAACCTCTGAGAATTTTTTTCACGATTTGCGGCACCAGGTTAATGCCCTGCGATGTTCAGGACGCCCGTGTAGACAAATAAAGTATAAACACTTAAGAGAATTAGATAATATTATTAGCTACCTGCTCTAGATTTAATCGAGGAATAAGTCCGAATTAGAAAGAAAAAAAAAACATAACCCCCACTTCAAAAAAGACCCTGGCAGTAGTCTCAATCCTATCTCCGTACGCCTGGCTTGGCTGAATGCAGTTCATACAAACTACTGGCAGGAAGACGCTCTCCATATAACCAGAGGTTTCTGTTTTTTACACTGCATGTTACTGTGATATTTTTCTTCTTTCAATCCGTGCTTAATATATGTAGGCAGGCTGGTATAGAACTATTATTTATTTGCATCGTAGCAGTAGGCCTTAAGAATCGATCTTTAGTAAGTCAATTATCAGCTTGTGGGTGGAGCCAAGTGCACTTCTAGCTTCTTTATTTTAGTAGATTTCGTTTAATGGCGGGAAACTGGTCTCCGCCCCTCTAGCGGTTTTTTTTTTTTTTTTGCTCCACCCAAAAGCTGATAATTGACATATTAAAGATCAGTTCTTAAGGCCTACTGCTATGCCACAAATAAATAATAGTTCTATACCAGCTTTCCTACATATATCCCAAGCTTAAATGTCCTTTCTCTTTTTTCTCTTCACGATATCGCGACCTCGCGAGGATTCCGTGGTTCTCTGGTTATGAAAGTTTCAACCTTATCTTTTGCTGCTGTCTCAGTATATACTGGTTTTCAGATCACAGTAAGACACAATCATTGATTCGTATATTCCACAGATGCATTATTGTATAAAACGGATCCGATTTCTTATGAAGCCTATTATACTGTGCTTATTTTCCTTTTGAAGTTAATACTTATGAAATGTCTTTTTTTCCCTCATGCATTTGTTTGCACTCCATCTTGACAGCTTAGGAAATAACATTGTAGACTCATTAGATAACTTTTCTGGGTAATGTCTTAAACGAATTTCATGAACTGTAAAAATAGATGATATTTATCTCAACTTTCATTGCTTTACGATAAAGATGATGGAAAGATCCCTTGGCAAAACAACAAAACAATAACTTTATGATCCCTTTGTCAACTGATGCGAAAACTCTGAAGGATGCCTGCAGACGCTACATTACTGCTGCTTCCTTAAAAGTATTTTGGAATTAGATAGTTCATAAAAATAAAAGCCAGTAAACTACTGTGACTATACAGGTGTGAAAGGTGCATGTAGGTACAAAACTCTTTTAGTGTTATATTCCACTGTCACTTTTCCCTAACAACGTTCAGTTTCTGATTCTAAATATGGAGAGCCTTGTATTTTGAGGTAACATTTTTGGCAGATTAGATATAATAAAGAGTGTCTCTCATATATCCTCAGATTGTTTAAAATCAAAAGTGATATCACAGTTCTTGTCCGTATTACTTTAGACCTGTCTTGTGAAGAGCCTGGCATATAACTTTCTTAACTTTCTCAACTTTTCCCCAGACAGTGGAGCCAAACAAATACGATGCCATTGCTCTGCTTCACACCGGCATGGCTTCGTTTACAGCTCACGGTGGAGCGGGTTTTCCTGGATGGCATAGGATCTACATTCTAATGTAAGTGGACAGTCATAGCAGAGACACAAGTTTCAATTGATTTCAATTTTCCTCAGTTAAATTTGTTGCCCATTATTTATGTAGACTGTCATTCAAAAGTCAGAAAAAATACATTTTTAATCATTTTTTCAATAATTTACATTCATGCCTCATCCAGCTTCAAGGAATTGTTTGCTCTGGTGGTCGAGGTTTTTTGTTTTGTTTTGTTTTGTTGTTTTGTTTTTTTATCCCTTTAAATGTGCACGAAACGTCATCGCTGATCGTTCTGATCAGTACATTAATGGAGTGGGGGTTGAGCGTCATTATTCCATCGAGCTTCTCTCTGCATAATGAAATATTCTGAAGAGAAATCAGGTTGATAAAAAAAAAAAAACAAAGCTATAAAAAACAATCAAAGGAAAGCAAATCTTTACTATTCTTAGGTTCGAGACGGCCCTTAGAGAAGTAGATCCCTCAGTATGCTTGCCCTACTGGGATTCCTCTCTGGACAATGAGCTGGATGATCCAACACAGTCCCATATCTGGACAGCTGATTTCTTCGGCACTCAACAAGGTCCTGTGCTGGAGGGACCGTTCGCCAACTGGGTCACGCCCGATGGTTCCCAACTTATAAGAAACGTGGGCACCGATGGTGACTTGCTCACGGCTAGCTCTATAGAAGGCGTGCTCTCTAGGTCTAGGTAAGAGCTTGCCAAGGAGTAGATAAGAAATATAATCATAATAATTATGAACGTACCTGTTGTTGGAAGAATCGCTCGAAGGTCATAAATGATTATTCCGTACTTAAGTTTGGGTAGAGTCCCGTGGGTTTGTTGCCACAAAAAATGATTTTTCTTCAAAATCCAACTTTTGTGTGCCACTTTTTGCCGAAAAGGGCGAACCGACATGTATTGAATAGGCCTTCATTATTTCTAATGTCTTTATTTCGATTAAAGAGAGAATGAGGTTAAAGATCTTCATAGTCCTTTTGTATGAGGGCTTTTATGGTCTTCTTGAAATGTGCCTAAATCTGTATAAAAAAGAATTAAATTTGACAAGCATTGCGCAGTTTACTTTTATCCGAATTGTAGGCGGACATTAAAATAGGATATCTGTTTTACCTTTAAGGCACGATGACATCGTCACATCAGAAAATGTAGATCCTCAATTTGATCTCGAATTCCATCACGCGGCAGTGCACGTGTTTTGTGGAGGAACGATGGGTCAACTAGACACTGCGGCGTTTGATCCAATTTTCTTCATGCTGCACTCTTTCGTGGATTACATATGGGAACTTTTCAGAACCAATCTCCGGAGTCTGGGTATCGATCCAGAAGATTATCCAGATGTTCAGGTACGGTTCAGTTGAAAGAAAACGAATAAGTGTTAAATTAAAAGTAGAAAAACTGTGCCTACCTAAGTGTGAAAGAAAAAAATCTGGGAATTTTGTTCTTGCATGTGATCTGTGTGCACGATTTCTTCTAATTACCTCTGATAAAAATGTGTTCTGTTGAACATGATCGTATATGTTGTTCCGAATCAATGAATACGGCAGTCGAATGCCTCTTCTTTCAACCAGGACGTCGATTCCCGTCACCACAGTACAGCGTCTACTGGATTCGGTGACCTCACACAGGCGGATGGGTACCTTGACTCGCTCACGGATTCTTACGTGTACGAATCGGCTCCTATATGTACGGCGAGGTTCCCTGATTGTGGGTCAAGGTCAGAGCACAGTTAGCTTGACTGTAAATACAATTATTCTTGTTGTTCCCATCTGTTTGTTTGCTATTTTTTGTTATTTTCTTTTTGCTCTTTACTTCAATATGGTGATACAGTCACCATCTATTGTTTTTATATTTGTTCTTGTCTTATGCATAGTATTCTAATTTTTTTTTCTTCATGATGCCAATATTATTACATTATAACTATCATGCTATTAAGTATGGCGTATCTACAGAACGAACCGCTTTACATTTCCCGAAGCTCGAGCTGAAATAGTCTAAGAGAGCCGTTATGGTCACACCTTCTTTGTTGCTTATTAAAAGATTTCAATTTGTTTTGTTACGATTTCTGTGCTCACATTTTTTCGTCAATTTTTACTTTCTACCTTATTCCACAATTCCAGATATCTGACTTGTTTGGACAGAATAAACAGATGCGTCCCTGTAAACCCCAGCGTCGTGGTGTCTCCAGGCGGTCAAATTCCGTTCCCGAACGGTCCGAATCCACCAACGATCCCTACGATCCCAGCAACAAGCTGTCCAAGACCACACGACAGATCACCGGGTCTGCCCATACAGAACGATTTTTGCTGTGACAAGACCTGCGACAGTGATGAGTGGGCGATGGTGCCGTTAAAGATCGTCAATGTCAGACCACCAAAGTTTTCAGGGTACCAGAGCTTCCCAGTGAAAAATGGCGTAGTAGATTCGTCTTTCGATATCTACTCGCCAAAAGCTTACAGCCAAACTAATCGGTAGGTAGGCTAAAAACTAGTAGAGAAAACAAGGATTTTTTTTAATTAATGAAAAAAGCATAGGTATTCATCATGAAGTAGTCTCATTCCTTGATGGCACTTCTTCAGGCAAGGACTCAAGGAACAATAACCATCTGCTTAGAAGTATATCTTGAGCTCAGTATGCACAACTTACAACTTCATAAACGTGATACACCTTTCTTACCTTTTGCCGGCAGTTTCATCTCTAGCCGGCAGGGCAACCCGAAGACTTTCAGACGCTGCACTGGTGATGATAACATAGGACAAGTATTTCTTTCGTCACAAGGGTTAAACTATGACGGTTTCTATAAAGAGGCGGCCATAATTGACCAAAGACTGGCTGTCTCTATGTCTATGGGTTTTGTTGCGATAAAGAAGCCCACTCGAGGAAACTGTGAGTAATCAACTATATTTTGATCGATAAAGATGTATGGTGGGTTGAACGTTTTAAAATCTTACTTCTTCAAAAAGTTCACAAGTTATTCTTTCCTTGCTATATGATCATACTACAATAGTAGGGAAAATTTCAAACAAATTTTCCAACTTTCCTTTAGAAGCAGAAGAGTAAGATATACTGGTCACACAAAAAATCTGTTAATAATTTTAGAAAGAAATATGTACACATGGGTATCGGATATAATTATGTTGAGAGTGTAACTTAGGAGACAGAAAATTTGCAAAAGATATTTTGAAACAAGATGTAAATAGGAAACAACAGTTAGTTTCTAGGAGTTAACGAGGCGGTGAAACTGGATATCTTAGAGTCATAAAAAGTTTTAAAGGGAAACTGAGGGGGGAACAAGATGAGGGAGGAGGAGAGCAAAGCTGAAACAAGAAGCCGTTTAGAGTTTAAAATTAATGTAGGATTGTAAGCTAATTAAGGTTCACCATACCGCAACTTGCACCTCTCCACGCCACGACCTACCTCAACAATCATCTTTAAGTTTTAAGACTACCCACTTTTCATCCTTATGCGAAAGGCATCAAGAGTCACATTAATTTGAACTCTTAACATTTTCAATGTTTCGACGGTCTGATAAGTCTGTGGTTATGGATAGTCCTATCCTCTGTCTCAATAGCCACACATATTCCAATATAATGTATAAATTTCAATTTTAACCTCAAACACCTTTCAAATAATGACATTTTTTTTCATTTTCCTCTCTTAAAAAGTGGGCGTGAGCAAAGCCCTTATCCGAGCCCACGATTCATGCGGCCGTGTATGTCATTCGTCCTGCAAGAATTCTGTCACGGGCAAGTACGAGCAGTGCTCTGGGGCTGTGGCGCTCAGCACCGACAAGCCTCTCATGTATGGCTCAAACTATGACGAAGGTTGGTCTTGTTTTCAGTTACTGGCTATCTTCATTATTGTATTTCATATTAATTAAATTGTCCGATGTAACGCAAATCAGATCAGATTGTCAAAAAAAAGCAAAACAAGGGCTAGCATCATTTTCCTTTCCTCTCTCTCTCTCTCTCTCTCTCTCTCTCTCTCTCTCTCTCTCTCTCTCTCTCTCTCTCTCTCTCTCTCTCTCTCTCTCTCTCTCTCTCTCTCTCTCTCTCTCTCTCTCTCTATCTATCTATCGCCTTCTTTTTTTCTTTCTCCTTCTCCTTAGACTCATCTTCTTCCATCTCCTCCGTCTGACTTTTCTCGTCCTCGTTCTCCAGCTTCGTCGACTTCTTGCTCATACTCTTCTTCTTCTTCTTCTTCTTCTTCTTCTTCTTCTTCTTCTTCTTCTTCTTCTTCTTCTTCTTCTTCTTCTTCTTCTTCTTCTTCTTCTTCTTCTTCTTCTTCTTCTTTCTTCTCCTCCTCCTCCTCCTCTTCCTCCTCTTTGGTTAAATCAAATGGTTGAAACAGCTGAACCAAAGGTCTTATTGACAGTATCATAGCAGAAGCAGTAGTGCCAGTAGTTTAAGTTTTTATAAGCCAGAACCAATTTTAGAAGCTTCCTCCTGGATACATCAAACTTCTAGTTAGCAGCTAAACTCTTTTCATAAGAATAAGACAAATTAAATGGTAAGCTATCTTTTTTGACCATTTCATTTGTTCAGGTTAAACTTTTTAAGAGTTAGAATTATCATTTTTGCCATAAATTAATGTGTTAGGGGCCTACATTATGGTCCGCATACATTTAATGCATGCTGGTTTATATTCTTGACCTAAAACATCTGATTTTGGTAAACACTCATGTGAGGTTTACTTCTTTAACCTTTAGTTGTCCCTTATCATCGATCTCGTTACGTAGCTTCTGTACATGGCAGCATATTTTACGACTGATTTATCCTTAGCTTGATCTCCGCCTATCTCGTGCTCAATTCAATGATGGTGACTTCATTAAGATAACTGACAATGATTTCGGAGGAAGTATACCTTCACATTTCGATTAGGCTTATACCTTAAATGAGGGAAAAGTAAAATTAATTCATAATTAAATCGCTATAATCTCAAACTACTTCAATCTTGCTCCAGCTGTGATGAGTGTGTTTGACTATGAGTTTAACAACGACTGTCCCAGCTTCAAGACAGAGAGCTTTTTCCTGACCTTCTATTGTGACTTCCACAATGAATTTCCTTACGTTGATCACAAGCATGCACAGGTGCCAGCACCTTCACACAGAGTTCCTGTTCCTGAACCCCAGGTTCCTGTCGAGGTAGTATCAGTTCCTGAACCTGAGGTCCCTGTGGAAGTGCTTCCACTTCATAATGGTAAGTGCCGTTGGCCAGTCGCAGTATTTTATCCGCTGCGCATGTGTGCCTGTCTACAGATATTTACGAATCTGTGATTATTTAAATTTGTGCCTCTATAAAATGCTTGGTAAAGAGTTAAATGAAATATTGAATGTAGAGACATTTGGGTAAATAGGATTTTAAAAAAATGTAGGTTGTTAACTTTCTCCTTATGTTTCTCTTGTACTTTCTTTTGTTTTTCCCCTTTTATCTACCTTTTCATGAAAATCGATTTTTAAAAAAAAATTGAACAGTCAGTATTACGAACCTTTGCGTAATATGAGGTGGTTCAGCAAGTTGAAGCATTGGAGAAACAAGAACCTGCACCGCAATGTCACTCCATGACTGCTCAAAAAAAAAGTAATAGAAATCTACCTTCAGATTTTTGTATTGAATTTTATTGCTGGTCTTTCACGTGTCTTCATTGTAAATAAATAAAATATTTCTAGGTAAAAGTGAAAGGGAGAATATATTTTTTCCAAACATTGTGCTGCCCAAGTAAACCGCAAAATGTGCCATTTTGGACAATAAAACTGCTTTTCATCTTCCTTTCGGCCTATGCGTTGGTAACATGATAAACCTAGATGATTATAATAATAATAACAACAACAACAACGATAACAGCAATAATAATAATAATAATAATAATAATAATAATAATAATAATAATAATAATAATAATAATAATAATAATAATAATAATAATAATAATAATAATAATAATAATAATAATAATAATAATAATAATAATAATAATAATAATAATAATAATAATAATAATAATAATAATAATAATAATAATAATAATAATAATAATAATAATAATAATAATAATAATAATAATAATAATAATAATAATAATCATTATCATCATCATCACCATCATCATCTTCATCATAAAACGAGGTAGGTATGGCATGATAGAATATCTTACACTAAATGATGAGTCTTGATGCTGGTATAATGTAGATCTATAATTGTATATACTATTTCTCAAATACTTCTTTCTAGAAACTGTGATTACACTGACAAATTCTGCTTGCTTTATTTTTTTTCCTTTTAATTTTGGACTCAGAATACATGTTAAAAACACGTAATCCTCTTGAATACAGGGTGCCAGGTAACCAGCAAGTGTGTCTTAGATGTGCCGTGTGCGAGCAGATTTGTGCAATGTGAATCCAACAATGAAAAGCATCTTTGTCACGGCTCTTGCAGAGCTTACGGGGTGTGTACGTATGGCCGCTATTTCTTGCGGCTTTGCCCAGAAGGGAGATACTTCGATGATGTTGTGAAAGCGTAAGTATAATTATGTGGTTAAAAAACATGGAGAAAAAAAAGAAAAGAAAAAAAAAACAATACGTGCAACATAATTGTTTGAAAGGACTGCGACGGTCTGTTATAAACAAAAATTTATTAGAGAAGAAAGGTAACTTTATCATAACAAGGAATGTTACCAAATATCGGATATTTTTATAATCTTAGGGTCATTACCTGTCAAGCTCCTCAAACTCTCAATTACATCTCTTTTCAAACAAGATTTAATGCTGGAGAAATCGCTATTAATGTGAAGATTCTTCGTCCAGTGGGCATGATTGTAAAGATAAAATAAGAAGCAACATTAGTTTCCTGATAAGAGCCAATTTGTGAATAGACGAGAAAATTAAGAAACAACGCAAAGTTTATGAAAGACGTATCATGGCAATAATAAGAGCACGAATTATCAGTGTTTAAAAGAATTCTGAATAGGAGAAAGACTTTAAAAAAGTGTTAATTATAATTATTTGAATTTGTACACGCAGAGAATATGATAATTTTCTTTCCTGTTCACGATCGAATAAATACCATTATCGTTCCATTGCAGCTGCGTGACAGGGTTCTGCAGAAAAGTAACCGGTGCGGAGCGGATTTTAGATCGCGGCCGAGGCGATACGGTAGGGCTCGGCGGCCACGACCACAGCCACGGCCACAGTCATGGTGGTCCCTCGGTCAGAAACGAACAGTCCCTCCCAGAGCCACACTCCACAGGGCGCCGGCCGAACCGGCCTTCCTACTCACAAATGCTGTCTGACTTTCTGAGAAACATGCACGGATAGATGGACATAAAAGTCGTGAAGAATATCATAATAATTATCATAGCAGTAAAAATGTCTTTTTTTTATTAGAGCTGCATTCAGTATGGGGAATTTGAAAGATCTTGCAGCTGATTCGCAGTTTGTTAATAAGTGTTTGAAATATTTGACTTCATCAATTCGTTCACACATCATTACATATTATTGATTTTATAAGAAGAAAATAATTAATTTTGAGAAACCCTAATCTATAATAGAGCAATTAAAACGCATATGATTGTGACAGATACAGATGAATGGGCAGCTATGAATTCCCGCAAAGCAGTGCACCTATGAGCAATGCAATTTTGTTTGTACTCACATAGCTGATTATGAGCGTTTTGAAGAATCTTTCAATAGACTGGAAATTGTTGTTTTCTAGTATTGTTTTTCTAGTCCAATTTGTTAGTGCTGTCGTTCATGAAATTTAACTTTTTGTTGTTTGTTCTAATTTTTTTCTACCAGTTGAGATTTTCAATGGTTTAAATTATCGACTTAAATTATTTTGTGACGGAGTTCGATCTATTCCAACATGAGATATGCAGGGCTATGACTGGATTATTTGTGTTAATAGTCACCGTGCAATATAATCACAAATTTAAAAGTAGTGCATGCGACTTCTTGAGCAGTCGACTTTTAGCATAGAGTTTCTTATATTTTTACAAGTCTCAAAGTAAAACAAAAACGAAAGAAAGAAACAAACAAACAAAAACCACTTCAATGTAACAAATCAAACCTGGGGAAAGTTGAAAACTTTATTGTTAGTTGAAAAATTAAAGTGCATATTTAACATGTGATGAGAAAAGCTATGCAAGTAATAATACATTTTTTGGAAAAGGTTCGTACTTGTTTTTTTTTTTTTTTTTGTTTTGTTTTGTTTTTTTGTTTTAACGTCAAGAAAACGATGTGATGGGATAGTACATCATATAGAATTAGACAAGAATTTTGCACAAAAAAGAAATAAAACCAAATTATTTCATCCCATAGCTACTTCTGACATTCAGACAGTTACGGCATCTTCGTTGAAAGGACAAAAAAAAAACTTTCATAGAATTGAAACGATCATTAAAAAGATTCAAAATTTTTCATCAATTGATTCATTTAAACATTGATTGGAAGTCTCTGTTTTATCTATAATTACTGTCTGTATCCCACAAACATTTTACGGAACAAGCAATCTGTAAAACAGACCCACCGATCTATCTGGATAGATGCCCAATGCGGTTTAACCCAAAAAAAAAACAACCCTATGCAATCTAGTCAGTTCATATTATTGAGCTCTGTAGGACACATGATACATTTTTGTTGTAAAATGTCTTGTTTTTCTTCTGAGTGTGATATAACAATAACCTTTTTCCTTACATGAGTTTGAAATCAAATAAAAATTGATATTGGCCCGGTTCTATGAAGGGCTCCTGACTCTAGGATTGATCCTAATTCCCACTAGTCCGTCTCTAGTCCCTCCCTAGTCTGTTCTCAAAATTAGGTGCGTTCTATGAAGAAAAATGTGAACCTAAGATCAAAGTTTGGCCCTGAAATGATGCGATTTAGGTGCAAGATTTAGAAGTGAGTCTACCTTGTCCTACTTCAGTTAGGTGTACAAAATCTTTAATTTCCAGCAAAAAAGCAGCCATAGATCTAATTCTGCCGACAGCTCGATTCGAATTGAAATGGGTTTGTTTCTTTGTTCTTATTTATGTAATTTGCTATTGAAATGAGCCAAAACAAAATTTCCAAGTGAATAAATTTAGATCTATGTGCTTAAAAGAAAAGACTCACTGAAAACAACAAAAAGTGGACTTTTAAATAGACCGTATACTCAAAGATCCAAAAGATACTAAAATAAAAAAGTATAAAGAGCTGAGCATGCAATCTGTAACCAGACTTTCAGGCACACTTCCAGCGTATAATTGTTCTCGTGTAGACACCATCTACAACATATTTTACAATGAAAGTATTTTAAAAATTGTGTATGAATATGCAAGATTTCTCGGGCATGATTTCAACTCCCACAAGAAGCAGCAGTAGTTATTAGTTGTGATAACAGATGCTGCGGCAGCAGCAGCAGCAGCAGCAGCAGTAGTAGTAGTAGTAGTAGTAGTAGTAGTAGTAGTAGTAGTAGTAGTAGTAGTAGTAGGTGGTGGTGGTATTAGTAGCAGTAGTAGTTGTGGTAGCAGCAGAAGCAGTAGACGTAGTGACAGTAGTAGTAGTAGTAGTAGTAGTAGTAGTAGTAGTAGTAGTGTTAGTAGTAGTAGTAGTAGTAGTGGTAGTAGTAGTAGTAGTAGTAGTAGTAGTAGTAGTAGTAGTAGTAGTAGTAGTAGTAGTAGTAGTAGTAGTAGTAATAGTAGCAGCAGCAGCAGTAGCAGTAGACGTAGTGACAGTAATATTAGAAGTGATAGTACCAGTGCTAGTTGTAGTAGTAGTAGTAGTAGTAGTAGTAGTAGTAGTAGTAGTAGTAGTAGTAGTAGTAGTAGTAGTAGTAGTAGTAGTAGTAGTAGTTGTTGTAGTAGTAATGGTTGTAATAATAGTAGCAGCAGCAGTAGTAAAAATCTTTGTAGTAATAGTAGTAGTAGTAGTAGTAGAAGTGATAGTAGTAGTGGTATTGGTGATAGTAGTAGTAGTAGTAGAAGTAGTGAAAGTAGTAGTAGTAGTAGTAGTAGTAGTAGTAGTACCAGTGCTAGTTGTAGTAGTAGTAGTAGTAGTAGTAGTAGTAGTAGTAGTAGTAGTAGTAGTAGTAGTAGTAGTAGTAGCAGCAGCAGCGCACACCACTGGGCCCCCACCGGAGGGAGGCCCAGGGGGTTGCCCTGCCGTCACCGCCGGAGTCGGGTGCTGAGCTGAGCCAGATTAATCTACATAGTGTTCCAAACACTTTTGCTATATGTTGAATAGAGTTGCTAAGCCCGACATGAAATGTCAACAAAGCAACAGCCTGAACTTCCGGGTGAAAACTGACAATTTTTGCAAAACACGCCAAAAGTAAGCGATAAATTAATTATCTCGGACATTAGGACCGAAAATTAGAGTTACTAAACCATTGTGATCACGTTTGTTTTTGTTGTTTCTGCATGTTTTTTTTTCCTGTTTTTATAGTGTTGTTGTTCTTCTTCTTGACTGTGATGTTTTTATTAAGGTAGTTACTGTTATTTCTCCACAAAATAATTTGCTCAAGATAAAGGTTATCGTGCTTCAGTTTATCAAAACTTTTTTTAATGTCACAAGGTAGACTCATTAGGACAAAGTAATTTGAGGTACGGCAATATCTTTGATCTCACTCTATCTTTTCTCCCCCTTCCATCCCAACACACAAGCATATCCTCCTTCGCTCGCTCATTTTCTTCTTCATTGTTTATCGCCTCATTGCCAGGACAAATTTACTCAATTGGTGTCTTGTTATATAATTGTCATGCACTTGCTGTCTCACATACAACAGTCACAACATTCGACCGAAATAACAAGTCTTGTTTTAATACAGACAAAGGTGTATTGACTATACTACTGCAAGATATAATAAAGAATAAAGGATATAAAAATGTTATAGGATCTATTGAAGTTAAACACGGACTGAAACACGTTCACTACACGAGAGACAAACTTAGACTGACTCTGTGAGCCAAAAATATCAAATAAGAAAATAGGAGAGAACAAGGATGGGTAGACGAGAGAAAGATGGTGTAAGCGGTACAGGTACCCGTGACGGGAGGAAAGGCCCAGCAAAGAATACGCCTTTTGTCCTCTTCCACCCTATCTGATTCAACACCGCATGCAATAAATTCCATTCTGACCACAGCGTGCACCAACCGACCTCGATGCGCTCTTTCTCACTTACTACCTGTCTTTCTCTCTTTCTCTCTGTGCATCCATCCATTCATCAGTCACTCTCCTTTTTCTCTTTCACCAATTCATTACAATATTTTTGCTGCCGAATCTAGCGCTTTCAGATCCACCGTAGCAGTCTTCAAAGCGATATTGAGAACATATTATATTAAATTTCAGTTGAATAAAAGTAAGGCAAAACAATAGTAATAATAATAATAATAATAATAATAATAATAATAATAATAATAATAATAATAATAATAATAATAATAATAATGATGATGATGATGATGATGATGATGATGATGATGATGATGATAATAATAATAATAATAATAATAATAATAATAATAATAATAAGAAGAAGAAGAAGAAGAAGAAGAAGAAGAAGAAGAAGAAGAAGAAGAAGAAGAAGAAGAAGAAGAAGAAGAAGAAGAAGAAGAAGAAGAAGAAGAAGATATCATCATCATTATCATCATCATCTCGATCTTCTTTAAAATCGTGCTTCAAAAAAAAAAAATTCGCTTACATTTATCTGACTTCAACAAAATCAAGAAAAAGCGTTCAGTCGGATGGTTTTGATGATGTCTCATCTATTCCAAAAGTCCTCTCCTTGCAAGGAGCCTGTCGGTGATAGACAGTGGCCGGAGCGGATATGGCAGCAGACGACGGCGGAGAAGGCGTCTGCTTGCCCTGCGCCACAATGGCCGATCGTATGTTGAGGCCATAAGGTCCAGGTAATCGTTTTCATAGGCGTCTTCCAGGAGCTCATTCACCTCAGCTTCCTCTGTGGTGTTTTCGTTGCGATCAGTTTCGGAACAGTTTTTGCCACCATCATCTTTGGTTCTTTTATTTGTATGCCCACCTCTAGTGTTGGCCCTTGTGCTTTCACAATCATCGTCCTCTTCCCGGCTTTGCAAGTTGTCATCCAAGATGGCCGTTTTGGCGCGGGAGCGCGTCATGTATCGGTCCAGTAATCGGTCCGTGCGGTCAGAGGCTTCCAGGCTCACGGCCTCCATCTCAGCCAGACGTCTGTTGTAGAGCCTCGTTTCATAAGCGGGCAAAGCTTGCCGGGGTACTACGCTGTCTTCCGGTTGATCGAGAGCCAAAAGATAGTTTCTTGGGGACAACAGCTCAGATTCAATCGGAACAAGATCGGGATAAAAGAGTTCAAGCGAGTCTTGCATAGACGTTGACATCCTTCGCGCCATAGCATTCAAAGCTAAACGGCGAGCCATTAATCGAGCTCTGACAAGACCGGCCAGTCCATAACGTTTGGAAATTTCGCCTGCGCTCTCTATTCTTGCTGCAGCCATTTTGAAAGAGCTTATCTGCGTCTTTGGCTTATCGTGTCTGAAGAATCTGCGGATAGATCACGGATCTGGGTCACGGTACAGCCATTTTGATGCAGGAACATTTAATCATTCAAACAGCTATAGGGTGAACTTACGCCCATTTGTATTTAATAGACATAATTGTGTAATTTTTTACTCATACGCGGTTTTTTTTTTTTAAAGATTTCTCCTTATGGTAGAAGTTTGTAGGAAATTTTACGGTCATGAAAATAAAAAAGCCAATAATTCACACACTAGCAATATTTTCACTCTAATACCGCAAGACATCAAGAGAGAAAATGCAACCAAAGAAGTGCGGCTTGCAACTAAACCCTCTTCTGACTACCCACTCGATTTAATTTACAATGCTTGTAATTAAGTGTCATTTAAATGACCAAGAAATGTTTCAAATTTGCTACACTTTAAGACCACGATACATTCAACTGAATAAGAAATACAATGTAGAATTTGCTTCGGTGGTAAAAAAAACAAACAAACTATGACCAAAAAAATAAATAAATAGTAAAGAGAAGAAAAGGGAACTACAGTGCTCTTTTCCACAATGTAAGCGGTACAGTGCTTCACTTTCTACGTCCATTATTCCTATATAGAGAGCACAGAAAACAGAGTTAATGATTCAAAGAAATAACAGTCCCATACCCGTAACAAAGTTGATAGCTGATTTTTCTTTTTCAAATTGTGCTTTCTGTACTTGGTTTCCTATATAAAAGACAGAGGTATTAAAGAAAAGCAGAATAAAACAAACATTGCATGTAGTGGGTGGGAATCAAACACCCATCCGTCTTACTATTAAATTTTGCGCAACACTGCCGTGTCGTAACGGATGAAAGTACCCGTTGGACGTGGAGAACTATTAATTAAGAACACTATGTCACCTTGAAGCAGCTTGATTATCAAAATGATTTTTGACAACCCTAAATCCTTCACTTAGAGATATCGATAATTTACACTCAGCGTCGTATATGACAAAATATGGTTCGTCTACCTCAATTCGTTTCTACCGCCTCAAATAATCCATTGTCAGGCAGTGAGATTAAAAAAAAAATTTAATTTAAAAAAATCACGCAAAAAAATCCCCCACAGAAACTCATTCACATACGATGTTATGGTCTTAACTCCTTACATCACAACGGATACTGCTTCAGTCATTGAACTGTCTTATAACAGAAGGATTTACCTTCAAAAACCAAAGCGGAAAACCTATTTGAGGTTGGGAATTTTGTTGAACGGTTGTGGATGCAAAAATATAGAAAGAAAAAGTTTTCACGATAAAATTCATTAGAAGATTCCGGTTTGTGTCTTGAATGCAATATCGACTTTTTGTTAGAAAAATCCTTGAATGTCTACCAAGCATATCCTACTGCTCTTATGATAGACAAGTCGACGCTTTGACGAATAGAATATAGTGTTATTAAAACTTCTCAGAAAGACGAAGTGATAGTGTAAAAAATAAAAATCGGCAACATTCTTCTTCCCTTGTCTGCAATTTAAACGAATGCAAACGTTGCGAAAAGATTTTCACTGGTGTCACATTAATATCTGAGAGACAGCACTGGTTTCATGCAAATTATTCATACATTGTGCTGAAAATCTTCATAGATAAATTGGCATAGGGGCCGCTATTTCAATTATCAAACCTAACTTCCAACCATGAAGGTTTAAGATCCTATAAAAATAAAATTAAAAATGAATATTACCAAGTTATTATGAGTCGCCGCAACTTTCATATTTCACTTACCTTTATTGTGCGCAGTCTGACTATAGTGATAATAGCTTGTTCGGAAGAAGAGGTCTTAAACCAGAGACGCGAAGGACAGGTTTGGGATACGCTTTGCTTTTATAGAGCCTCAGATGATGTCCTGCTCACACTGGTTCCATCAGTGTTAATTAAACCACCCCATTTTGTAAAACGATTCGCTCGCCGCAATATGCATGATTGCTCCCAATAGGCCAGTGAATGACGGAACGTATATGTCTGAGAATTATAGTTATTATTTTGTTTCGCCACTCCTTGGACTCCTTGGTGAAGCTGCACATTTTTTCCCATTGCTATTACTTTTTAAAACACATTCTGACCAAGAGAGAGAGAGAGACAGAGAGAGAGAGAGAGAGAGAGAGAGAGAGAGAGAGAGAGAGAGAGAGAGAGAGAGAGAGAGAGAGAGAGAGAGGAAGGGAGGGAGAGAAAGATAAAGAATATGGAAGGTATTTTAAAATTTGTATCATTTTTACCATTTTGCATAATTTTGTTTACCGTTGTCTTGGAAGTAACTGCGCAGCAATTTATAAGCTGGCTTTACATATCAACTCAAGTAATTGTGTCACTGATAAACAATTAATGCTTTGAATGACAGGCTTAGAATTAAAGGCAAAGAAAGCACGTAAATTCTCACATCCCATAACAAACCATACAAATTATTTTGTCAAATGTAAGACTTCATAATCATTATTTCTTCAATGCCCCGATCAACCTCATGTGCTTTGTTTTGTGGGCTGAAGGCAATGTGATGGCATCGTCTAATATTTAATTGTTATCATAGAAGATTTTTTAGAAGAATTTGCAGAAATGTAAGTGAAATCGATTACATTAATTTGATAATATTATATTTCACAAGTCTATAATATTGCACTGAACAGCATTTTTGACCAATATTTTTGGCCTATCTAAGCATTTTTTTCCCATGTTTTGGACTTAAGCTAATTTAATTTTGTTGCAACATCCTCATAAACATCTTAATCATATTCTTACAGGCAAAGCTAGGCTTTTGATAATCCTATCTATAATTGTTGCAATCAACAAAAAGCATGCGTGACTCGAGCGCATTTCACTCTCACAATCTAGATGAGCGTCATAAACAGAAGTATAGCCGGCAAAACCAGAGAGATTTGAACTTCGTACAGTAGAGAAATAAACCTAAGGTGACCTTCGTGGCCATAATGTGGAATGCCCTAAATTATCAGTAAGAAAAACTTCCTAACACAAAACAAGCCAAGTTTTTTTTTTTAAATTGATTTCCTAGTTTTAATTTCATGATACAAGAGCAAGGTAGCTAGTGAGTCTCTATAAAGTTTATTAACTTGTCCTGACGGCATCTGTAATTAAGTTGAGTGAGAATAAGAGTGGCTTGATTAAAGCACTTCTAGCAAACACGCGACTCGTAATCGCGTGATGAAAACAAAACGGACATCATTCTATGTTCGGAGAACAGCATTCTGAGCCAACCACAGGGGAACAACCCACCAGGATGAAAGTGGGAGAAATGTTCCTCCTCACTTCTCAATGGCCCTATTTTATCCATCTTGCTCTCTCAACACTTTATGTCTCAGCTCCGCGACATCCCATCCTCCTCTCTCTCTCTCTCTCTCTCTCTCTCTCTCTCTCTCTCTCTCTCTCTCTCTCTCTCTCTCTCTCTCTCTCTCTCTCTCTCTCTCTCTCTCTCTTTCTCTCTTTCTTTCTCTTTCTCTCTCTCTCTTTCTCTCTCTATTTCTCTCTCCCCCTCCCTCTCTCCTCCTCTCTATCTATCAATCTATCTATCTCTATATCTCTCTGTAGGTCTCCCTCACGTTCTCACATCCCCACCTTTTTCATATTTTTCACTCTGTCCTCTCCTTTCTTAATTAATGGGGCAAAAGCTGTCAATCCCTGAAACAATGTACTTTTCAAGCAAACTCTCTAAAGAATATCTGAAAATCGATAGCGAGTTCAGAATTGATGATTGAAATATGTTGATACTCAACCATTCACATTGAGGACAATAAAGTGTCTCCTTTTGTGCTTTAAAATTTCTTTCATAGATGTACCTACTCTAAGCTAACAATTCGCAGTGTTCCGCTTATCTTTCAGCTCACAACTCTAAACTGAGTGCTAGGATCATCGAAAGAATTTTTGTCTGATTGCAAGTCATGAAATACAAAAGATAATAGTAGGGTTGGGTATAGGTATTTTATTTTTTTTTTTACATTTCTTATTTAGGCCCAAATATTTTATCATGTTTCAGGAGTTTTTAATTATTATTTGTAAATCTCATTTGCAATTTCGATTGTGCCCCCAGTTTCAAAACAATGACGCGTGTATATTTTCCCAGAGAAGGACTCGGCGAAATGTTAAATAATTATTTAAAACTGCTAGTCTTTGATACCAATTTAAGGTTCTTGCTAGTAATATTAAAGACCAAATGAATAAAAGCTCGGGTGTTAAAACTTTCGATTTGTTTATTCATCATTCACATTTGACTCGGTGAGATTTAATTATATTTGAAAGTGCAGTCATGCTCAAAATCAAATCATAATTTATGCGCTTTAGAGGTTATCGTAATCATTTACAAGGAACAAATAGAAATCATTCTGTTGCCTGAAAAAAACTTTTAAAATTATTTTGAGCCAAATTCAACTATTTGTTCAAGACTTATACAAGTTTATGACCAAATTTCCTTGCTAGAAATAAAATTTTTACAGATGTTTGTAGCGTAACTCAGTAGATTAAATATTTTTTTTTCAAATTCCTTCAAGCTGACTGGCTACTTGAAATGATTTTGTGTATGTTTTCTGAACGAGGCAATCGGTCATACTTTCATTCCAGAAGATCAGTTCCTTTGGATTAACTGATAAATTATTCATTCCTAGCTTGTCATTTTGTCAATTTTTCTCCAGTGGGCTAAAGGTCTGTCGCCACTCTTAAAAATAAGTCCACCTTGCATTTCTTCGAGCGCTCAAAAGGCAGTACATCATTACTATGACACTTTGCAGTCACTGAAGACTACAACTTTTTTTTATTAACGTGATGTATCAAGTTTTTGGCCAGCGTTACGTTCCATTAGTTTCACGAAGATTTCATTAAGAATGGTGGCTTCATATTAAGCCAGGGATAGAGTAGGTTGGTTGAGAACCGATCCCACTTTCAGATGTCTCAGTTGAGGATCGAATCCAGGTTTTCTTTTTTTGGCACTGCGTTGCTCTATAACAAGCAATGATCTCTTGATGTTTAATGATCCAGGAGTCTAAAACGTCTGGTTTGAAAAGACCAATGTTTTCAGCTTTTTTTTTTTTTTTACATTTGAAGACTTCTGGAGATAAACTATGTTTTAAGATAGCTTGAAGAAATGCTGGATCCTGTATTTTCAAACCCCTAAATAACTTAAATATCAAATTTGATTGAATCCAATTTGAACACACCCAAGAGTTTTTTGTTTTAATATGTAAAAGTGTAAGTTTTTAGTTCATTGGGTTAATCCTGTCTTGATCAAATCTAAGTTCATTGTAAAGTACTGAAACTTAGGAACTCTTTGCAAAAATTTAATTTCAACACTAACTTTTTTGTGAGCTCAAGAAGCCTTTCTCGCATTCCCAACACAAGATGTTTGCGTAAAACCCTGCATCTTTATAGGGATACAATCTTGTCTTTCTAACATAAGAAATTTAATGGAGTAACCAGAGGAATTATCTCAGCAATGTCTCTCATTATGCATAAAACTTTTTTTGTGCCTAACTATATTGATAATTTACTGCTTAGTCTTTTCTGCACTCTGTTATCACCAATGTATGTGCGTAACAGGGAGGGTTTTTTTCCTATTATTATTTGAATTAGACTATACTTTCATAGCACATTACACAAATGAAATATCACATGGACTAAAGTTTGTTTAAACAAATTTATTGTTGACATTTTCCCTTTCATGAAACAGCTTCTGGGTAAAGGATATGCTAACTACATCAATACACAAACCAGCATGCTCATTATAAAACAGGAAATACACAACAACTGGGTCTTGTTTTGGGATCTATGTATGTGTTCTGTGTGTGTTGTTTTTATACATTTAACATTATCTATACATAGCAAAGTGTCACTAACATACACACTTTCTAAAAGTAAGTGCGAGCAAGACTGGCATGATAATAGCAACACAGTCAAATTTTGAATAATTTGTAATTATAAATGTATTTCGAGATGCACTTTTCAAAAAAAAAAAACAAAAAAAAAAGTTAGATCATATGAATTGAGTCATGTTTAGTAATCTCTAAGTAATAAATTAAATGTACACATTTACATTGTATGTTTGAAAAAAAAAACATTTTACATTCAAATACATGTACATAATTATAATATGCTCTTTTTTTATTTGCTAAAAGTTGATATCATTTCTGTCAATTATCGCAGATGGGCATAGGAAAACAAAGAAATAACAATTTTATCTATTTAGATCAATACAAAACAGTTTATGTCATACGATTTGCCATCATTTTTATGTCTCAGATCACATAAACTGTGTTTTAAAACAAACATATATTAAAATGTGAGAGAAACATGTACCACCATATAAATATTACATTCTTCAGAAGCATATTGATTCTTTGTTTAACTAAAGACTTTTTTAAAAAGAGAACAGGGTCCAGCCACTGAGCTCTTTACTTTGACAGAACAAAAAAAATGTAGAAAACAAAATTAATTAAATAATGAATTAACATGCTTCGTAAATGTCAGCTTTTCATCTTTCCTCACAAGAAGACTTATTCAGAACAGTTACAGCATTCAGAAAGATGAAAAACAAAAGCACTAAATTATAATCAGATCAGAATATAATTATGGCCAGAACTGAGTTGGTTTTTTTCTTCCCTAAAATTTTTTTTCTTTTTGAAAATCTTTGTAGACTTCCAATGATAAACAAAGATTGTGAGGTTATCAAATCAAAAACTAAGGGCATACTGAGACCTTAATCTCAATATCAATTTATCTAGCAAGTAACTAAACTGATATAGTTTTTTTTGGCCTCGCTCTATTGCTATATAACTGATTAAAAAACTACATGTTATTGCAAAGTTTAATCTTATTTCGAAGCATGAAAACAAGAATAGGCTAGTTTTTTCATATCTGAAATTTTTTTTTAAAACTTGCTGCCCTAAGCAAAAATAAGCATTTGCAAAACTTTGCACAACAACACCATTGGATATGTTATAGGTTTGCAAACTCTTTTTAATTATCTTTCAAACTGAAATTTATTTTAGATGTTTGCAAATAGTTGATACACGCGATTAGTATCAAAAGGATGAAAAAATAAATGCAGGAAATATGTTTTTGATCATGTTAAAAAGTTTTAATGAAAATTAATTTGACTCCCATTGAATGTGTGAACGTAGGTGGATATATCATGTTCTTAAGGAATCAGCTGAGCAGTTCCATATATTCCTTTAATTTGCCTGGCAAGAATCAATCTATTCACTTTGTTCATAATTTAACAATGCATATTTATATATTTATAATGTCAGCGTATATATGAATTTTCAAATAAATTAAAAGGTTGATCATTTTATTCTCACCACACATAATTCATGTTCATGGAACACATTTGGAACATATTACTCCTATGGACATGAAAGACATCTTGTTGAAAAAGGTTACGAACAGTGCGCATTTGCTTTGGTGTTTTGGGATATGTGTCATATCTATCCCCAGGGTAACCATGAGCAGTAAATATTGATCTACATGACCATATCAATTATAATAAAACATTTCCAGTGTTCAGGAATTAAAAGATATTTACAGACTGTTTTCAAACTACTGTTAAGAGTGCAATTTGGATCAAAAAAAAAATCAATGATGATCTAGTCTTGGGCTACACTGACAAAATCATTAGAGTGTGAGTTATGCTTAATTACTTTTATGAAATGATAATATGACAAAATGGTGTGTAAACAGAACTGACAAACACCAGATGCTAACAACATGCTTGCCTGACATAGTTATTCAATTAGACATGGAAGAGACTACTTTAACCTTTTCAAACTAATTGACACCTGTAGTGAAAAGGCCAAACAGTGAAAAATCATGCATGCCATGTATTGCAAAGTTTTAAAAGTTCGACCTTGAAAAAAAAAATGTTTTTGATCTAAAAAGAAAAAAAGAAATTTGGGGGGAACCTCAATGTATCACTGATGAAAGATTACATTTAACAACCATACTGATCAATAGTGGGTTATGGGCAAGGTTTTTATCAATAATCTGTGGCAATCATACAAGTTACACATTTGGCAATTTAGTTAGCCAATTGGAAGCAAACATAGCAAGCCTTCAAAATATGATGATGAATGAAGCATAATTAAAAAAAAAAACCTTGATAAGATTTAAACTTTATGAAGAGTTAATATTCAAAAATATATACTTTAGGAGCGCCAACAGGTTTTGCACTGGTTATAACATAAAAAAAATATTTTTACATAGAGTATCTATTTTGTATTTTTATGCCTAAATCTAAATTCCAGCTCATTTGACTGCTAACAAAGAAAAAGAACTAAGCATTAATAACATCTTCATAAAAAAAAAAAAAACTTAAAACTCAAACAATTCTGATCGTTTCATTTCCAATATCTTTGCCGATGAGTACGGTATGCAAGGAGGCAAAGGCTAACAGCTAGATTTTAGCTGGGATTGATAAGCTCATCTTGTTGGTATATATATCAAAGTTAGGCAATAATACTGAATAAGAAAATGCACAAGTTTTGAAATCTACTGTCCACTTGACTGAAATTTTCATTTTTTCATTGTAAAAAAAAATATAAAAAAATTGGAATATGACTACCCCCTACCAAGTCCAATCACACAGGCTTCTCTCTTTTATGTAGAAGACAAAGAAGCTCACATTATATTAAGCCACAAGGAACATTTCAGCTTTATGATATGACTAAGTCTGAATAATGAACACTCATATGAGTTATGATTGACTATGTACATGGATATGCATATTAATTTTGCTTTTTTACAAAAGATTAGGGGATGATGGCACTGTATTTACTTCCTGTAAGTATAGATTGTATACTTATTTATTGGAAAAAATCAAAATTACTTTTTATCATCATCACTGAGAAGCTTAGGAAAAGGGGGCAAAAAACTACTCAAAAATTAACTTCTACCTTGTGTTTTGTGTTTTTTGGGAGAGACAGAAAGAGATAAAGATTGAGAGAGAACTTGAAAATAATTTTTGAGCAAAGCTTACCGCTTTGTTTTTTGGTGTTTTTTACAATTTTTTTTATTTCCATTTAAACACAGCATTTCAAAATTTAAAAATGCACATGCAGTTCATACAATTATAGTGATGATTATATTATGCATGCAAGCTTATTATTCTTCGGATGAATTAAATTTATTCAAAAAAACAAAAAAAAAGAGAATGGCTCAGTATGTTTCAAGCATTTGCCAAGATGAAGTCTTAAAAAGATGATACTCAATTTTAAGTATAGCAAGATTTCTTCCTACCTGTAGCTCTTTATTGCATATATAGTTTTTCATACTTTATTGTTTCTCTTGTGCTGTTCTTAAGATAAATTTACCCATGAATGCAGAGAAAAATGCAATTTCAATTATAATTTTTTTACAAGAAAAAAAAAATTAAAATAGACAGTTATAGATCTAGCAAGAGTTCTCTTTATTATTAATTTAAAATCCTTATTGAAAAGATATATATTGACACCAATTTTCGATAGACTTCACAAAATCATTCACCTTTTTTAATCAGTTATCTTTAAACTATAATAAAACAGATTATAAATGTTTTTGACAACAAAAAAAAGCTAATAGTTTTATCTACCGACAAAGACTCAACAGATGTCAACATCTGCAAGTAAGGATCTGAGTAATTTGCTATATCTTATTTACTCCCCATTTTCAACTAGTCACGGTTGATTTGGTCAAACATGGATCCCTTAAAATTTGTTTTCCCCTGTCAATTTTCAAATTATTCCTTTGGCTTTTGTTGATCTACATGCAGTAACCATTTATAGCACTCATTCATCTGCCATCAACTTTGGAAAGAAAACATTCCTAAGAAAAAAAAAAAAGACAAAATAAGGTTTTATAAAATGTTGCTTTCTGCAAGTTCATTAAATTTTGATCATATGTTCAAAACCAGTACTATTGTTTATTCTTTAAACAAGCAAGATTTGCTGTCTTTAAAGTAATTAAATTTGTCAACAGAAGAGCAAATTTTTTATCCCTTAAAGTGAGCTAGATCAACATTCATCTGCCGTCCCATTCCACTATCTTTGACCAAACTGGTGCATTGAGTATCAGTTGCATATTAGTGCATGCAAAGTCGCTTAGAATTTTAATGGGTTGATTGCAAACAAATGATTTCCAATTTATATAAGCTTGTGAAAAATGCTGTTGGTTTTAATCCATAAGAGACAAAAAAAAAAAAACAGCTGAAAATAGCTAACACTTTTTGGGCCAAACTTTTGCTAAATGTGGTCAGCCTTTTGCAGTACAGTAAAGATTAAAAAAAACAAAAACAAATGAAAAGGAGTAGGCTTATCGCGTTTTCTTAATATGTAAACATAACAAATATGGGAAGTAAATTTATACACATTTATTAAACATAGTTATATTCCAACACAGCTTTGAGAGATCAATGCAACACTAATTCTTATCTTGACACCCATCTATTTTTTTTCTCATTTATTGACATCAATCCCCTCATCCCTTCTTCTGTTTATCTATATATCATTTTTTGGGTAAATACACTTTCAAAATATACTGCTACAAAAAAAGAAAAAACATATCTATTTTCCTATTGACACAAAACTTCTAGCTCAGAAAGTATGAAGACAAGAGTTTAAACGCTTAGTAAAAATGCATATATAGCTAACATCAAGATTTCCTTCTTGGCTTAAAAATATGGCAACATTAAAAAACAATTTCCTTTTTTTTTTTTCAACCGTCAATAATAAAGAACTATAAAAATGAAGGTTAACAGCATTTTTCATTTGTGCAAGGCACAATCCTTTGAAAAAAAAAAAATGCTTCATGCCTTCAAATCAATTTAAGCTACAATTTATTTTATGGATTTACAATAGCAATCTGTTACATATAACAAAAGAAGCTGCAAAACTGTTCCGTATATCAAAAGCAGGTGCTTTACAACATATGCAGTTGTAGCCTTGATACCAATAACGTTAGAAGCAGAATTTCAAACTATTTAGCTGACTCCAAATTTCCTCAGAGATGCTTACTAATTAACTGCTTTTCAATGTTCTTTACTCCAGCTTACTAAGACTGATAGACATTATCAAAGAAAAGGGATATCTGCTTATATTGTAATTCCTGATTACAGATCATTTCTTCATAAAATCTATTGCACATATGAATTACTTTGTGACTTATTCTTTCTTACCAAATGTGAATAAAAAACTTACAGAGGATTTTTAACCACCTTTTTTTTTAATAATGAACACTGCAAAAGGCGAATTTTCATTTCTTACCCAAAGTATTTTAGTGCTTTCTCTACAAATTTCATATTTCTGAATTTTGATGCATGAAGGGTAATAAGTCTTGAACCAAAGTGTAAATAGTCAGAAAAAAAATATGAAAACAAAGGGGAAAAAAATTAAACCATGATTGTAAGTTCAGATCTTTTCTTTCTCTTATTTAAGACATGATGACCAAATAAATAAAAGGGTGCCATTTCTTATGTTTGCTTTCTTTTTTTTTTTTTTTCAGTTACTCTTTACAAATTATACAATGAATTTAAAGAAACTATTCTATGAGCTATTCAATTGTTTTTTTTTTGTAACTTGATTATTTTTGCTTCAAGTGCATGGAGCTTGCCAGCTGGAGAAAGCAGCTTTTAGTAGATGGATATAATCTCAGTAGGGAGGCAAATCAAACTTAAGGAATGGAGATCTTGAAAGACAAAAAAAAATCAGTATGACCTTTAAAAATTATTGTCTGACAAAGACCAATAAGAAAAAAAAATATTACATCAAAATCAGTTATCAGTAAAAGCAGCTGTTAACGATACACAACCTCTGCTTGAGAAAGGTCAGCACTGATAAAAAAGATATGATGGCCAACAAAATGAGGTGAGAAAGAAGAGAGTAGAGGAGAACATGAACAAATTTAAGAGTGACATAACTCATACAACAGAGCAACATTTGGATTCTACAACTCCAACTCTTTGACCATCACGATCTACAGTGAGCACAGTTGAAGTGATGACTCTGCCATAGTCTTCAACAGATGCAATTGTTGGAGGAGGTAAAACAAGCCCATCACAGCCAATAGACGACTTGAGTTCAGGTTCTTCTGATGCATCATCAGGAGACTCAACTGTGGAAATTCTGGTAAACTCCACTGCCTTTGACTTTTGAGCACAGCCAACTTCCTGTACAGATTGACCAATATAGCTGAAAACTGGCCCACTGGTAAAGTTTGCTGCAACCAAGCTGTCGGTAAATTTCTTACCATTGCTAAGTCTATTTGAAAGTATATTGCTGTTATTGCCCTTGCTCTTGCTCTTCATAAGGACATTATTACTACTGCTAGATAGAGGTAAAGCATTGTTGATTGCAGACAGTTTGTGGGAAAGGACCATTATATCCAGCCCTCCCAGATCTGTATTGATCACACCCAACTTATTCTTTTTGTTTTTGAGCCCTGTTATTGCTTGATGGTTTAGAGCACAATTTTGTGCATTTTTGCTACATTCAGTGGATTTATAGTTACTGCCCATGTTTTTCTGATTTGTGACAACAGGAGGGTTGTCAAAGTTGTTTTTTCTTATGCCTTTCAAGGGGTCTCCATTGCATAACCTATCATTGCTTGACGGAAAATTCTGACATGCATGATTCTTTCCACCTCCACTTTTATCATTTGCACTTCCCCCTCCTCCTCCCCCTCCTCCTCCACTTCCACCACCATTACTGCCATCACTTCGCCTGCTGCTGCGATGAGATGTTTTAGCACCACCTCCACCATTGCCAATGCGGCCTCCTCCACCTATATTATTGCCGCCACTCGGTCCATCTGTATCACTTGAGTGGTCACTACTATCTCTCCGGTGCATGAACTTGTGTTTTAGCTTCTCCTTCCTTGAACGTCCCTCTGTGTCATCTGTATCACTTGCATCACTGCTGCTGCAGCTAGTGCCTCGCTGACCAGCTCCCTTCCTTCTTCTTCTTTGCTCATACTTCCTTAATATTTCAGGAGAAGCAGCACCACTGTGATTATAGCGACCAGGTGGGGCAGACAGCTTTAGAGGAACAAAATCATCCTCGCCTTCTGATTCATTCTCTTCATGAATCTGATTGAGCAGCTGAGGTGAGCTGCATACACTCTTGAGTGGCCGCCTGGCATTTACAGAGTCAAGAATATTACTCTCACCTTTTACAGGGGTCAATGGTGTTAAAATAGAATCCTGACTATGGCTCAGTGACATTTCGCAAGATCTATCATCAAGAAACTCCAGGCTTTTAGATGGTTTCAGCTCATTTGAGTCCATCTCAAGGTCATCCAGGTCATCGTCTTCATCATCATCATGAGATTCCTCCTGTATGAGACTGCACTTGCGACTACCAGCCACAAACATAGCTTCCGGTGAGAGATGGGCCATCTTTGGTGAAGTTGATGTTGACGCTGGAGATGCGTAAGCAGCCAAAGGAGAGACCAAACTCTGGACCAAGGAGGAGGGATCTGGAATTTCTGTCTTGTGAGGCTGATTCCTGGAAACAGAGGGAGAGAGAGAGTTGAGAGAGGATTGTGAACAAAAAGTAGATGTTTACATCTTGAAATCTGAAGTGTTGGTGAGTAATTATGGACTTTATATTGACCATTTACATATTGGGCAGTTAACTTTGTCAAATCTCCTTCTTTGGGTTTAAAGAATAGAGTTTGGAATGTTGCTTAAGAATACAAAAAAAAAAAAAGAAAGAAAACTTATGAATATTAACAAAGATTTCATAATTTTCTGAATTATTTTACTACGTGATTCTTCCTCATTATATTCTTTTGCTTAATACATAAATATACAATTTCATATATATATATACCCTTAGCTTAATATAACATTTGTTGCAGGTGTAAAGGAATAACTTAAATACAAGTTGAATATTTTAAGTTAAGTAGTGTTCACTTGCAATGGAAGATGTCAATTTCTGTTGAACATCGCTTCAAACTTGATATATAGGAAAGCATTATGGATTAAAAAAAACTAAATAAATAAAATGCAATTCAGAAACCATTTCAATCTCTAACTATCAACTAAAAAATGACACAAACATAACAAGCAAAAACAGAGAGAAATATGCAAAATAGTCAAAGCTACACAAACAATAGGAAATATCTACTCTCCCAAGCTTGCAAAATCAGCAGAGAAAATTATGAACAAAGAAGAAAAAAATGGGAAGTGGAAATATGTTTATTACTCTTTGTTCACTGAAGCAAAAGGACGTTAATGTCTTGAAATGTTAAATTAAAGACATGAAAAGACATAGACAATCTGCTGAACGTGCTCGTAAGTATACATCAACTGATTTGTTTGATAACCAAACGAAGGTTTTCATATACAATAATATTGGTCTAAAACAATTCCAATTGTTCAGTCTCCATATTAAAACAAATAATTTATCTGAAAGTAATGAATAAGGTTCATATTTTACATGATCAGCTGAATAAATCATCATGTATCAAGGACAAACACTTTTGTTTGCTTACAGCATACGATAGTGCATCTACAAGAGTGTAAAAATAAGTTAGCTTATTTGTTATTATTATTATTATTATTATTATTTCGAAAATTCACATAACTAAGGCATAGCATTTTGATTGATTAAAAATAACTTTAAATTTATTTTTCACACCCTTATTCATTGCCTAGTGAATTTTAAACTCATACTATTCGGTACACGCTCTGTAATTTACATTTCCTCATTGAGCACACTTTTAAAAATTAAGGTCTTGCAACTAGCTCATAGGATTTCACTGTTCCACAAAGACCCTCTAAAAACAAATATCTAATCAAAATTTCTTTTAATCTTGTTTCCGAAAGTTTTAAATATTCTGTCTCTGAGCAGGCCAGAGATGATAATGTGACATTCACCAACAGTACTAAAAGGTGAGAATGAAATTAAAAAAATCTTAATACAGTGCACATGTTAGTTGTATTAGACAAGTAAAAAGAAAGAGCGAAACAATATTATTCCAAAATTTATACATAGTGATTTAGTTGCAGAAAGAAAAATATTTTTCTCACCTTGAGCTTCCCATGAGTACAAATAGAAAGATCAAATACATAACTTTTAATTCAAAAGACCACAAGGTAAGGATATTCGGTATTTAAGGCCTGAATTCTCCCCCTTCCCCCCTTTTTTTCCCCCAATTCCAAGCCTGTGATTTCCTACACAACTTTTTTATGTACCACTATGGCTTCTATCAAGTATTTAAATTTCACTTTTGTTAGAATGTTACAAAACATCTTATCACTTCATTCTTTTTTATCATTTATTTATTTCAAAATCTATACACAAGTGTAGACTACCTTGTTTGAATTGCTCCAATCCTGAGATATGAGATTATAAGATTTCAAAACTTAACAGTCATAAAAGTAAGCAGAATGTGCTGCTAAATATTATCATGCCATAAATGAGCTAGTTGCAAGACAATGTTTTTATGCAAAATCACTTGTTTATCAGCGAAGGAAATTTGCTCACACCACCCATGAAAAATAGCAAGACAAGACAAGATTTTGTAATAAAATTTATTTTTTTATTTCATTGAGAGGTGACAAATACAAATACACTTAAGGCCCACAATTTATAAAAAAATATATATAAATAAAATTGTGAGCATAATTGATTGGTTGTTATCATATTGAGTTAAGACCACAGAACTTAAAATGGTTGATAAAAAAAGATACTATGTCAAGATTTCAGGAATTCAATATAAAAAAAATTCACTAAGGAAAACCTCATTTTGTGGCTTCATGTAACAGCAAAAAAGCTATTGGCGGTTTAACCGTTTGAGATTTTTTTCTAACTTTTGAAATTTAAAAAAAAAAACAAGTTACATGTATTATTTGTATATGTTTGAAAAAGGACCCCACCTTTAACACTTGAAGATAAAATTTTAAGTTTCACAATTAATCTTTATCCATCTTGCTTAAAGTGCATATTTCTGTCATCTTGTTTTAAATCTCTTTTCATTTTTACTTTTTAAACCCCAACATGTCTTTCCACTCTAGATTCTCTATATTTAAAATTCTAGACATGGGTCTGAATATTCATATATCCATAAGCTTCTGCTGAAGGCTACAGTAACATAACTATGTTGGGCAGGAATGAACACCAAACATTTCACATTTTTTTGTTTTGTTTTTGTTTTTTGTTGCCTCAACATAATTAGCAGACACTTGGCTGAAAAAGGGATTAAAGACTAGGTATGTGGCAAAGGGCAATGCTCCTGCCCTCGTTTCAAAACAGACACAGTTACTTGATCAAAGAAAACTATCATGGCAATCAGCCAACAGACTGAGACATCTGATCCATTTAAAAGAAAAGATTGAACATGATAATAATTGCCCTAAACAACTGATTTTTAATTCTCACAATGAATATCTGAATGAAGACCTTACACTTCTTATTGCCTGCAATTGTTTTTTTTTTAATAAGCCAATGATGCTATAAAAGAGTAATTTTTAGAAATAAAATTACCTTTGGGATGTAATAAAAAACCCATTTTAAACTAAACTTCACCGGATTGAAGGAAAACTTCAAAATTGATATGCATTTCATGATTGTCTTTCCAAAAACATGCTTTTTAGATAAAACCAAGTTTTACAGAATTTATATTTGAACTTTCATGAGCAATGACAATGAGTTTTCTTCAAATCAAAAAACATAAAAAGAAAAAAACATTCTCAAACAGTTGGAATTGAAAGTACCTCTTTAAAAAGTACATCGATTTCCCATGTTAAATAATAAATTCTAAATCTGCTTCATCAGTTATCAAATAAATGAGAAGCACAAAACTAAGGACTGTGAAATAATGAAACTAATAAATAAATGACATCAAAAATTCTTTAACGAAAGAGAATATCTTTCTTCTGGAAACAGTTCTGATTAGGTTTGATGAAAATAAAAGACAAGTCAATAAAAAGTTATCCTGCTATGTATCTAAACCTTTATACCACTTTTTCTTCTAATAGCAGGCTCATTCCCATTTACCTCCAGATAAAAATATGAATAAATGTTCTTTACTTTTCAGTCTTACATGGGTAGTTTCCTACACAACAATGGCCTATATTTATTTATATTTGACACATAAAAGGAACTTTAATTCAAGCTCTGATTCTCACAATTATCTATATCTGCTTAAAGTCATTGCAAAAAATCTATATGTTAAAAAATGAAATATTTCTCACAAAATAATCATGAGAATAACTGAAGTTATGGGTATAAAACTAAGACTAAAAATGGCAAAATGGAAAAAAATACTTGTTAAACATTCCTCGCCCTATTGGGTAAGCAAATAATGTGAGTGTATCTCATTACCTGGAAAACACTGCCACACATTTTTATTTGCGAAAAATTCCAATAGTGTTCCTCTAACTAGCTTATTAATGTAATGCTTTTAAAATTTATTTTAAATATCAGATGTAATAAAACTGACAAAATTGATGCAGTACAAACTGCCAATCTTTTTTACTCTGACTTATACTGATAAAAAATATAAAGAATCAGTATAAGCTCCAAAAAAAAAAAAAAACCAAAAAAGTTTAAACCTAAAATTGCAAAAGAAAAAAAAAATATCAATGCAAGGCTTAAAACAGAAAATTCAGTTTTTGATGTTTTTTGTTGCTTTTTTGAGGAAGAGCGAGTGGGATTTAATGGGTCATAGTCTACTTTTTTCAAGACTGAGAAGAAAAACATGGTAGTACTTTGACAATATGAAAACAGCACAAGGATTTTGTTTTTAATTGTATGAAGCTGTGATGTTCTCATAGATTCCATATTGTAATGATATTTATTTTGTGGAAATGAAATAAAAATTAATTTTTTTAAAAATCAGGAAAATTGTTGGTTGGTTAAATAAATAACATATATATGATTCATGATTTCAAATATTTCAGTTGAGAAATTCATGGTCTGCAAAAATATGGGATTTACTGTTAAATGAAAATTCACCGGATGTATTAAGGCAGCTAAATATAATGTATTAACACCATAATTTTATAAGGAGTTGCACAACTTTAGAGCAAATACAACAAATGTGAGTCAACTGTATGTAAAATTTAAGCAAAAACCTTTTTAGAACAAAATTCTCTCTTAGACAGACCATTCAAAATGGCAGTAAGTCTATATTTTCATATACAAGTTTAGGCCATAAATTAAAAGTATGATTTATTAAACAAATAAATGTGGCAACTTGAGACCCTAATTTTTATTACCTCATTAGCACTTGCTAAAAGCAATTTAACATTTATATGTCTTTTTCTTCTATAAATGCTTATTTAACCTCATCTTCATTAAATCCAACAGACAACAGCCCAGACATTAAGTTAAAGATCAGATCACATGTTTTTCCACCTACCTATTTTCCCAGGTGACACATGTTTTATGTCTTGACTAAACCATACTCAACAGAAACAGTAACTACATGTATTTAGATTGGTTATAATCTTGCCTCCATGAGAGATGGGGCAAGACAGGCAATTTTTTAGATGTATGCTCACTAATAAGTCTTGATATCAGCCACATCAATGTCTTGCTGACCAGATTGGTATCTAAAAATATCCTTGTCAAGAGAAAAGACAAGCCATGCCACTGAACAATATAGTTAGCCAACACCTATGCTTAGATAGTGGTAAAGCCATGAAGTTCAATTTAGATGAAATATGATTGTGTAGACACATCCCAAAGTATATTTTTGACTCTCTCTTGAATTAATGAGACTGTTTGAACCCTGACTGAGTCTTTCTGTTTAAAAAAAAAAAAGTTCATGTTGGTTAGTCCGCGGCTGAGATAGGATTTAGCAAAATCTTAATTGACTTAAATTTACAACTCCTTCGCACATCCCTCAACTTTTGACTAGTTAGGATCCTAGGAAAAATAATTACCCACTGGGATTGGCCCATTCAAACTTCAGATACTCCCAACAAAAGCTAGACCTTGGCAGGGAGAAGGCCTCAACTAGTGCCTCAACGTAAGGTGCAAACCAAAGAGCTTCCTCTATAAAATGATGTAAACTCTCTTGCGCAAGCATAACAAAGACCTTTTCTTCCCTCCAGTTCCTTTTTGAAATTTCAAGATTCAAGACAAGACAATATGCTTGAAAATGTTGCCTTGATCAGCAAATGCAACCTTACAACAGATACAATTTCTTCAACAAGAGACAAGCAAGTCTACTGCTTGCTTCCTGTCATTGGTAACATCAAGTCATAAATATCTTTTGCTGTTTAATGGTAGGTTTAGATGAATCGGGCGTGATATTAGCCTGAGTCTTTTTAAAAGCTCACCTTCATAATATCCTCCAACTTCATTAAAGATTTTTGGGCTGATAAAACTTAATTCACAACATGGTCTTGTTGTCCAATACGAAGATCACATATTATTAACTGATCTTACGCCTTACATCCTAATAGTAGGCCCTATAGTTTTGCAAGTCTTATGACAAATAGATAGTCTGGCACACTAGTTACGACAATTAACATTTTTTGTATAAATATTGACTCATCTGCACCCACTCTTATCCTAGCCTATATAAGCAACATCCATCCCTTTCCCTAGCACTGAGCCAGCAGTCTGCTTGTCCCTAATATCTTCACAAGAGTAAAGTGCAAATTCCAAATTGGACCTTTTCCATCTCTTCACTTTTAAACATTGATCATGATGGTGGAGACATACCAGACTTAGGCTCTATGGGTCTATTTGGTCAGCAAGTAGCAACATACAGGTGAATATAGAAACTCTTCCCAAACACTGTATAAGTTTACTTGGGACATTTATAAAATATAAAATACTCATAACTACAAGCTTGAAAAGACAAACCTTGAAAACCTATTAAAGGACTCCTTAAATGATTGATATAAAAAAAATGGCTCTTGGCTCTGTTGTTATTTACAGATCTCATTTTGGCTGGTCACATTACATTTAAATTTGAAGAGATTCTGCTTTAAAAAAGAAATGCCTGTTATTTTATTGTCCTATCTCAAGGATAATCTACTTTTCAATGGTGCAAAGATCTTAAATCTAATTGCCTTATTTATCTTAGTGGCCTCTCTTATATTTTTCTTTCAGTAATATAAGTAAGCAACAACATGTGGATGTTGCATTTCGGTGAATGAGCCATAATGAGATTTGAAATAGCAGCACATAAAAGACTATCTTTCATAAAGGTGACAATGATACTTATGATGATGATGTAGAAGCTGTTACTGATGCTGTTGCTGACAACAATAACTATACTACGATACACTCTACATATTTGCATGAGGTTAAGCATTTTGACAAGAGAAAAAGTAGAAACATAAAAAAAAAAAACGGACTTTTGATGGGGTAGCTGCAATAGGAAAAAGAAAATAAGCCAAAGGAAGGCCATAAAAAGATCATGTTTAGAGATCTGTGGATGCACTCAAATTTCAGAGATCCATAAAATAGCTTGTAAGAAACATATTTATCCTTTCTAAATTTCTTTTTCCTTTCTCACGCAGGTTTGCCATTGAAACTTGTGGTTATTTTAGTTTGTTTTGTTCCCTAACTTTTTCTTCTCAGCTTCTTTTTGTGGCATTTTAGGAGTGCTTTGAGAAGCAGCTTTACTAGATTTACCCACATTGCTAGGTTTTACTGCAAGTGAGAAAGATGAAGTTCGTTGACTCTGAAATGATTGGGACCTGGAGTCAAGTCTTTCTTTACTATATTCTGAGCTGTTTCTTCTAGCTGAACTGGAGTCACTGCTTGGAAGATGGTGTGAGGAAGACTCTCTATAGCTCTCAAGTATTCCACTCAAAGTCTGCACTAGAACAGATTCTTTCTTGGCTGTTGTCAGTCGTACAGGGTGGGTAGTCTTAAAGCCATCTGATTCCATGTCATTCGTACTGCTGCTCTTGTGGGATAGGAACTCCTCACTGTTGGGACACAGATCCAGACATTTACAGTGTAGGTAGGAAAGGCAATGTTAAAAGGTTGTCAAACAACATAGAAATTTTTTTGCCCATTTTGCAAGTAAATTGTAATGATGTTTCTTTTTTGTTCTTTGATTTTTTGAGAGGGGATCACTGTTTGTTTCAAGAGTACCACGGGATTAGATATTCAGATAACCATTGAGTTCCTGGGGCACGATACAAAGAGCATCCACAGTTATCTATTACTGAATAATTATTGAGATGATTAAGAACTGAAAAAGAAAAATTGACAAAAAAAAAAAAATCACGCACATGTAAAGTCAGACTCCAGGAAACAAGGCAAAAACCTACATATTAATAACATGCAAATAAAATTTAGAGAAACCAAAAAGTAAAACCCCCCATGCAATGCGGTTGGCACACTAGCTTTTGAAGCTTGTGATGGAGGCAAAGCCCATATACCGAAAAAAAAAAAAAATGTTAAAAGCTTTACAGAAATTAAAACGAAAGATCTCCAGATTTTGCATTTAATTTGCATTGTATTCATCCATGGATGGGAAAATGCAAAATAAGATGGAGAAACTTCGCCAACAGCGTTGTTTTATATAAAATCATAAAACACAAACAAAAAAACCAAGACAAAACATGCAGCGGATAAAAGAAGTCCTCAAGGGCAAGCAAAACCAGCATACTTTCTGTCTCTAGTAACTGCCATCCAGGGGAGTAGGCGCTGGTGGGGTCTTTGGGGCGCTATGGTCCCTGCTTCTTGTGCAGCTCTACGCTCAAAGAATGAGCTTAAAATGGCAATCTTTGAGAAGGAGGGTCCAGACGATTTCTTCTTCACTGTAGACGCCAGCCCTCCATCCCCTGAGGACAGTGGGGCCGATTTCACTCTCTGCTTGTCTTTCCTGACATGTCCTTTGGGTGGCAATAGAGGAACACCTACATTTTGTAAAGGACAGGCACATGTCTTTCCTGGAGGCTGATGTTCATTCTTTTTGCGGCTGCCATTGCGACGATCCAGAGTCATACTGGTAGTTAGGCTTTTCACATACTCAGGTCCACCTGGACTCACAGGCAATTTCATCAGAGATGAAGACTCTCCAGATACAGGTGGCGTTATGACTAGGGCAGGAGGAGCTGCACCAGATTTGTTTATTGGGGCTGTTTTTGTTTTCTTCACCTCTTTTGGTTTGCTTTGAAAAAGTGTACAATAATGCATGAAAAATGAAGCGAGCAATTTAGAAGGGTAAAAAAAGTGTTTCCACAATAGTATGTTCAATAAAATGAAAAGAATGTCAAATATTTCATCCTCATAAAGCCAGAGCATAGTTTCTGATCAAATAACAGTGGATCACAGTTTACCATGTGGTTGCTTATTACATTACATTTAATTTTTTTTTTTTTAATTGAAATGTACAATTAAAAAAATACCTGCAATTAAAATGTACTTGCTTGATTTGGTGCTAATGTCTTAAAAAAGAAATTTCATGAGTTTAAGCCACACAATCTCCTAACCATTGTGTAATAGTTAAATAATGTAACCTAAACAGTAATTTTCTGTGAAATCATGTGAAGCTTTTTTTTTCCACTGCCAATATCATTCTTGGAAATGTTTGCTTTAGAGATTGACTGTTTAAAACTACTGTTTGTTCATCTCACTCAAAAATTCACGATACCTAATTTCTTTGTCTAATACATAGCGCCAAAAAAGTTCTGTCTCTTATTCTGCTGCTTAAAAACAAGGTGGCTAACACCACTTGATTTAAACTATATATTGGGGAATTGGATTGTTTCGTTTTCTTCGAATTTGTTTAGCGATTCACTTAAAAAAAAAAAGTCATTTTCCCAAATCTGTTCCGATGCACTGCTAATCAGCAAACAGCTTAAAAAAAAAAATGCACTTACATGATGATGAAATAAAAAGTGAAATTCTAAGTAGGCTCAATCCAATCAACAACAGTTTTTTGAGACAGCATTTGGAAACAAAAGAATTTTTTACGTAATGACCCTCTGAATATCGATAATGCAACTTTAAAGGATCTCATGAGAGACAAGAGTCTAGGGCAGCCCATTAAATTAAAAAGAATTTTTAGTCCCTTTTCTTCTAAGGTCTGATGAAAATGTATATATATATATATATATATATATATATATATATTTTTTTTTTTTTTTTTTTTTTTTTTTTTTTTAAACTGGTAGAAAAATACTGGAAACCAAAGTAAATATTAGTAACTATGCTACTTTTTATCATTTGTAAAAGATTGCCAGTTTTACATATTGATCAGTTGAGGAGGGGGGGTGAGAAAGTTAGAGAAATGCAGATGAAGAGAGAAGCAGAGAGAAAGACAGACAGACAGATAGAGAAAGAGAGGGAAAGACTTTTGAGTGTGTTACTCAGCTATTTGTGGTTCTTAATTTGAACGCTCTTCACAATCTGATACAAGATTTTTCAGCTACGGAAGGAGTCAGAGATTTGCTCTGCCCTAGATATTAAAGGGTCCTGCATCAAATGTGTCAAGTTCTCTGGCTAAGTGAAATCGTGGCATTGAATAATAGAAATCTTGCTATTATAGCCCAAAAAAAGGCTTCAAAAAAGTATTTGAAATATGCATCTGCCTTGCTAGCAAGGCTAATTTAAGATGATTGAGGGAATTATACATACTTATTACGTAAGTAATAATTCTTCAATAAAGTTTAATACTTGATTTTACGGCATTCAGAGGTTTACGAATGCACAAAGCTATGATAAACAAAGAAGAACTTCAAAGATACAAAAAATAAGTACAAATGTGCATGAAATTTTGCTAACATCATTATGATTAATGTTTTTATAGACTTCTCTTTGTAAGTGCTTGGTTCATACTTTCCACACAATTTTTTTTAGATGAGAACCCACATGCTGATGAATTGGTGTTTACTAGAGCTTTAGCTGATGTTAAGATAAAGAGTGAGGCACACTTGAAACACTAACATTTTAATTCATCTTATATTTTAGCTGGTTGGTTGTAGTAAAATTTTCAGTGGTTAGGCTTGTAGCATTGGATGCTGTCATAAGCTGACACAATTAGAGTTTTCCTAACTCCCTTAAAAAACAATAAAAAGATATAAGATTGTTCAATCGTTTGTGATTACCACATTTGAATATATTCTTGTTTATCACGAAACAGATCTACTGACCATTATGGTAGTGTGACTTACATTGAAAGGCATAATAGTGTTGATATTTAGACAGGATTACAGCATAACTAACATATTCTTCATTTTCAAATATTTACTAGAAAAAGCTTATAAAGGACTTAAAACAACAAAATGTTTAAATTTCACAATCCTTGATGTCAATGCAAGAAAAATAACCTCCAAATCTGATAAGTGCAGCAATGGACAGGAAATATACATTTTCATAAAATATACAATTTTTTTTCCTCCCACTGCTCTTTGTATCGCATATGTTTTTTTTTTCCCTATCTTAAAACAAAGCTGAATAAAATCTAGATCAGGTTACTGACAATGCTTTTCTGAAAGTAATACTCAACTGAAAAGTTCTGGAAACATATTGATTGAATCAAAACAATTTTTGTCCAAGATGAACACCTTTTCTCAAAGCAAAACTGAATTGAAAAATTCTGGTATCTCACTGGATGAAGAAAAAAAATTTTTTTGCCCATAATTTAAAAAAACCTGGTAAGAATGTTGCAGCTGCACAGGGATATTATCTCCAAGAAAGCCCTTGTTTAGAGTCAAAGGGAGAAGCTTATATAAAATTGAAAGTAAGAAACTAAAATAAAGTTGCCAAAGAAAAAAAGGCTATTTAAATTGACACAAAAACTCTCTTGAATGATGTGTCTTTAAATGGCATTTGAGACACATAGAAACAAAACAGTTTACGGAAAAAGGCCAAATAATATTCAATTTTCAAATGTTGTCAAACCAGTCCAAATGAGATAAAGGTTGAGGTTAATTGCACCCAAATTTAACATCTACTCTGTTCTCCATTTTTCCCCTTGGCGTTGACGAAAATTTCAGATATGATTAATTGCATTTCCCCATGTCATAGCACATAGCATATGGCCTACCTCTATGATGCATTATCAGCCCTTCTGTTGTTCAACGATATGCAACTTACATCCATATGTACGTTAGCCCTATGATAACAAAACATTCTGCAGACATCCACAGTTTACGCAAATCTGATAGTTAAGTTCTAACATGGTTCTTGAGAAAAACAAAAAATATGGAGAGCAACATATTTACTTTTTGCCCTTTGACAATGCTCATTCAATCAGCAGTTGCTGTATTTTTGTTTCAAACAAATGAAGAAATAAATTTTCCAAGCACCTGACTCATTGGGACTGGTTACTTTTTAAAGAAATAATTTCCATCGTTCTGAATTAGGAAAACAAACATCAAGCAATGATATGATGGCAGCCTGAACATCTAGGTTACTATGCATGTAGAAGCCTGTGAAAGTCAGGAATTTTTAAAGCCATGAATGATATAAAAAAATGTGACCTGAATAAAAGTGTGATGAGACATGAAATAAATTATATTATGGCTATTCCCATTGCATTGTGGAATATAAAGTAGCTTAGTTACCTTACAGTTTGATTATTTAAAAGTGACTTTCCAAATGAACTGAGGGAAAAATCAATTTTTTAAAAATGGATAAAAAATAATATAAAGTAATGTTGGGACTCTCACCAGCACTGCTTTAGATGTCAGCAGACATCACTGAGGTGAAAATGTTTTTTTTTTAAGGTGCTCTTGCTGCAGACTTACAAACATCAGGAAATCTTGCATTGTTATCGTCAATCATGTTAGCACCTAAAGGTATATTTTCATAGCCAAAACTTAGTTTCTTGACCTGTTCCTTTACCTTTCAATCAAGGCTTGGATCATCTAGATTTAGTTAGTGCACAGGAAGTCTGATCAAAAGAACACTGGGCTCATCTCTAAACCAAGACGATAAAGACACTACCACCTTAGGTGACAATGATCATGTGCATTTCAGGAACCATAAATCTAGAGCTGGTTTTCAGTATTCAAGTTAGTATGTAAAACCATCAGATATGATATCTATCTTTTCCAAAGTATTTAAAGTACCAAGAAATTAAAAGCTCTTTAATATGGCAAGAATTCATTGCTTTTGTTTTACAATTTGGCAAGCCCTGCTAATGTGTTTTTTCAAGTACTTACAGTACACTGGCACACAGCAATGGGAGAAGTACACAATCCGCATCAATAGGCATCACTACTAGGCTGAGTCTTACAAAAATAATTAAATATTTCTGATATGATGCTAAAAAATCTTGTGTCTGTAGTATGCCACTATGATTGTAATACCACTGTGCATAGTCACAATTTTATCTTGTGACTAAAAGTAGGCCTACAGAGCAGTCTTCCTCTTAGTGCTAGTAGTAGAAGCAGCAGAAAATACATGCAACTGCCTTTAGTTCATTTATATGGTGGTAAAATGCAGCTCAGGTTAAGAGAATGGGAGACAAAAGTTGTACCAGACAAAAAAGATTTTAATGATTTTAATCTGCTGTCTTATTGGGAAAAGAGGTTTTATCACAGGTGGAGACAGCATTGACGTCTGCTGCCCATATATTGTCTACAACTTGCAGACATATGGCTTTATGCATTGTCTAGCAGGTAAACAAAAAATGTGCCCTCAACTCAATTTTAGATAGATGGAAGTTCATTGTTGTTGAAAATATAATAATTAAAATATGTGCAAAAAATGTTCAGAAAACAACCAGATCCATTTCAACAGTAAAAAAAGAGACTAATCTTATTCCATAAAAATATGGTACAAAACAAAAAAAAAAACATTTAAACAGATGATTGCACAGAAAAAAAAATCACAGCTATTTTGGTCCACAAATTTAAAGATCTCTCTTATCTTTTTGGTTCACAGTTACGGGGAAAAAGTACACAAATCATAACACTTTTCTTTTCAATATCACTAAATAAAATAGATTGTGCAGGAAGGGTGAAATAACATGAGCTTTTTGAAACACTGAAAAGAGACAGAGAACAAGAGACCTGTGGGAAAGGCAAAACAATGATTTTTTGGTATCTACACAAGTATATGCATCAGTTTGTAACACTCACCGTGGGGAGAGCATCAAGGGCTCCAAGTGTGGCTTTCCTCCAGAACCTAAGTGACTTTGGTGGGTGGAAGGAGCTGACTGCTTCCTCAGATTCATCGTCTGAGAGGCGGCTGCCTCTTGCTGCTGTCTCTTTCGCAGCCTTCTCTCCACCAACAAGTAATAGGTAGCTGCTATATGATCGTAAGCATCCAGCTCAAGTGAACTGAAAAGAATAGACATGGTTTGGTTGGATATCATAAAAAATAATTACACCTACATAATATCATCATTCAAATCAGCTGGTCAAAGTTGCCTTGTGTAATTCATTCTAATTTTTTTCTTGTAAGTTTTTGGAATCTGTTACCCTCAGGAGCAGAATGAATTTCTGATTTAACTTCATGGTTAATTCCCAAATATCACCAGATGTGATATGGCTCCCATTGTTATAGGAAAATGGAACATGTTTAAAGTCTCTGCATGTAGAGGACAAGATTTGAGCTGAGTTCTTACAAAATTGAAGTTTTAAGTTTGCATGAAAAAGAAGGTGATTGTGTATTCACCACTACAGTCACTTTTCCAAATTTGATCATTCATACAAGGGTGCTGATGGCAAACATGTTAGTGACCATTTTTCAATGATCTTTACATATTTTATACACCATCTAGACCAAGCATATTATTGAAGGCAAAAGGGCTTCAAAAAAAAGGGCCTTAGTTTCCTCTTTCTGGCAAATATGGCAATGGAATTATGATTATATCAGTTTATGAATCAAGTGAAACAATGTAAGAAGAACATGAGGTCCCAAGTATGCTTAAGTTAGTCTGTAAAATCACATCAATGACAGAACTTTTAGCAATTGCCTAAATAAGAGACTTAAAGGATTTAGAAAACATGGGGTAAAAAAATAGATCTGTATTATAATATGTATAAAAAAATCAAAAACAGAATCATTAAAATAAGAATAAATTTATTAATTTTTTAGTTAAAAAAATATATGCTTACTGAAAAATTTCCTCTCTGGTACATATTTTTCCTTCCACCATTTTCTGAACAACATAAGTATGGTCCTCCTCTGACACTTGTTCCCTGGAGAGCAGAGGCAGATTTGTTCTCAATACCTCCTCTGAAGTACCATCGCTCGCCAGCCAAGGATCTTGTTCTATATCTTCTAATCTCAAACGGTGGGAAGGCTCCCTCACAAGCATCTTTGAAATTAACCTTCAAAGGATGGTTAAATATAGACAAATTTAGAAGCAAAAAAAATACGAGCTAATGGATATGTATAATTAACTTCAGCTGAAATAATTATAGTATAAGGAAATCTGGATTTTAAAAAAGCTTAACTGTATAAGGATGACTGATGAAAAGAAAAAGACTAAATGAGATTAGAAATTTCAAAATGTTAGCACAAAATAATAGAGAAAATTCGAGAGACTGAAAACACCTGATCAGTAAGCCCTTGAAGGCACAGAAACTGTATGGTCAAATGACTCCTTCTTGATTTGTTATTGGAGAATTGAAGAGTACAGAACATTTTGCTGATGTATGCCGTGTGGATATATTTTATTATTGTTACTCAACTATTTTACAAAAAACTACCAAATTTTTGCCTTTTCTTCGAATCAAATACCAGAGCATCAGATGCATTTTAAAATCAACAACTATGTTTACATTTTGATCAAGGTCAACTTTTTTTCCTTGGCAATCTTTTCAACATAAGCTATATTCCTCACCTAGTTGCAGAAGATAATTGCTTAAATGTTATCTGTACTTGAAGATAATTTTGTTGAGATTTCATGAATTACTTTGACAAACCAACAGTTGTGAGAAAAAAAAAGAATAAAGAATCACAGTGCTTTCCAGTTTCCTGATTCAAAAAAAAGAGAAAAATATTTGTGCCTAAAAAGCTACAAAATAACACTTATGTCTTTGGCCATGAAAACAAATGATTGTTGTCATAAATAAAAAAAAACAACTCTGATTGAATGAAAGTTGCTTGTAAATATATGCATACTGCTGGAACCAATACAAGTGATTATGCTAGGCATAATGATATGATAATTGCACTCACCTATGACAGGGAAGTGAGACATGTGAGGGGATCTGGTATTTGCAGTCCATTATCATGGTGAGGGTCTCACTGTCGTTAGCCTCTTGAAAAGGTGCATGACCAGCAACAAGCATAAACAGAATAACACCAAGGCTCCAGACATCTGTTTTAACCAAGATTAAAATTAGAGACATAAATCATTGCTAACAGGAAATGAATAGTTGTATGATTAAATAGATTTTCAATTTCCAGTCAAATCCTCCTCTTGTCCAGTCCAATGACCATTAATTGAAAAATTTTGGGACAGTGGTCAATGCAATTTGCTTATAAGGTGCGCACTCAGCTCTGCTACTTGCATCATTGCAATGATAGTAGTTGTTTTCTTTTTAAATATCTTGCATCAGACACTAAAGATTGACAGTCACAACACAATCTGATTAGGTTCATCATTTTAAATCTTTATACATTTTATAGCTTTAAGGCAAATTTACTCTTATCGCAGCCACAACAAGCAGCACTGCCAGAAGGACTGATTTCACTTTTTACTTGGATCTGACAATAAATTAAAAAGCACTGATGCAATTTAAGTCACTAGCTTCTAAAAATAAATTTTTTGAAATGAATTCGAAAGTGCAACTTAAGAATTTTACAAGTTTCGTTGATGTTCTTTAAAAAGTAAATTAGACAATTTAATATGAGTAAAAAAAAAAATTTTTATTCCAATCATTAATGTAATAATAATGGCTAAAGTCCTATCCTAACTGTATTTTGCCTCTGTTTTATCAGTTAAATTGAAAATTAAATTGCAATAAATCTGGAAGTTAAACAAAAATCTCTACAACATTTTAAAATAGATTATAATTTATATAAATCATCTACTATTATGAAAATAAGTTTTACTGAAAATTACTTTCTCATTGATGATTAAGTCTTCAAAGTGACTTTTAGTCATCAGCTACAGTTCTTGATTTATATTCGCATGGTTCTAAAAGTGTAATCTAAAATTCATGAAAAATGTTGGAACAAATAAATGTACAGTTCTGAATGTTTTATATTGTATTATACAATTATTCAGGGTTGCCAGCAGGCTCTGACAAAAAAGCCTGAAAATAGTGCAGTGTTCCATATTCATTGGAAAAAGATAAGATATTAACATCAAAATATTTTTAAAATACCTGTTTATTAAGCCGCAGAATTTTAAAAAGCCCGATTTCCACTGTTTCACTAACATACTGGCTTATAAATTAATTTTGGAAGTTTTGTTTCTAAATATGATCTGATCACAGATCAGGGTAAATATCATTACAGAATTTTATGAGAATGTTTAAAGGCCCAGTAATAAAGAAAGGAGAGGTGCAATTATTCACCATCAGTGAGTCAGTCTGTTTTGGGTCTCAATATAACTACAAGAGAACATTTCCCAATCCAATTGATCTGGAGCATAAAATTTAGCACAGAAGGGTGAAATAGAAAAAAAATGTATCCTATTGGTCTCAAAAATAAATAATGTCATAATCCTTTTGTAAATCATTGTTCTTCAGAAGAAAATTTCAAATCAATTTTGAAATACTAAACAGGCACTAAATTAGCTTACAATTGATGATTGAATAGATCTGCAATTAACTTACAAGTGATCTAGGGTTTTAGAAATAATACTATCAAATATTTCATTTTCTATACTATCAAATATTTCATTCTACTAGTTTAAATCTATATCTACAGGTACTTGTCGCTTCAGATAGAATCAATAGGCCTACATGCACAAATGTGCATTTACTTTCTCACACTTTTTTTTTTTTAGTCTCCAGGGAATACACTATTCTTAACATAAAATTTATAAGCTCTGTGTATTGAGTTCTTCTCTGAAGGTTCAACTAAAAATTCTGGATGTCTTGATTTCATAATCATAGTAGTATTAGTACTCACCAACAGCAGGAGGATCATATGAATCTCCAAGTAGTATTTCAGGTGCAGAGTAGGCTAAAGATCCACAGGATGTTTCAAGCTTTTTGCCTGGAGCAAAAACATTACTAAAACCAAAATCTGTCAACTTGACAACACCTAAGTCATTGAAAAACACAACATTCTCTGGTTTCAAATCACGATGAACGACATGTAGTTTGTGACAATAAATAATTGCTTCCACAATTTGTCGGAAGTACTTTTTAGCCAACACTTCATCCAAGCCACTGTCGTGTTTCATGATGTAGTCATACATGTCCCCATCACCTAATTCAAGAATGAGGTATAGTTTGGTTTGAGTATCAATGACCTCGTACAGGCGCACAACATTTGGATGCTGTACTAGCTTCATGCATCTCACTTCTTGAAAAAGATGTGATCGTGATATGTCGTCCAGTTTTTGCTTATCAATCACTTTAACTGCGACCTTTTCTCCCGTAAAAACATGCCTTGCTAACTTGACAATGGCAAAATGGCCCTGTCCAATGGTCTCTTCAAGATCATAGAGACCGGCGATTTTACCATCATAACCACTTTTCTTCTTCCCAGACATCGTGGAATTTAGCCGAAGTGGCTCTTTACGTGTTTGACGGAGATTTATAATAATTTTCGAGCCATTTCAGGATTGCACATCGTTGAAACAAAAGGTGAACGATAGTGCTGTGAAGACCTAAACCTAGCAGTCGTCGTTGCATAGCATATCGTCACTGGCTATGTTGGTCGCCATCTTTGCTATTTACGGTGCAATGCGCATCGTGATTGCGCATGACGTCTGATCATGTGACCATTCCTCAATGAACTTTTTGAAGCAGGCAATCCACTTTATGCATTAACATAAAATCATTTATTACATTAGTAGGATTCAGCAGGAGCCCACAAAGTAAAAAAATCTTACCAGTACAACGAGTCCGAATTCAATCACCTTCAGCAGCCCAATTATTTCAACTACAGATGCTAAAGCAACTAAGGTACTGGTGCAACTAAGTCTACTACTATCACTACTGCTACTACTACTACTACTACTACTACTACTACTACTACTACTACTACTACTACTACTACTACTACTACTACTACTACTACTGCTGCTGCTGTTGCTGCTGCTGCTGCTGTTGCTGCTGCTGCTGCTGCTGCTGTTGTTGCTGCTCCTCAGCACATTTGAAATTCTTTAGGCAAAAAATGTTTGCCTTCACTTACATTTGCGTCGACACCGACTAACTTGCCACTCATGGAGAGCATGCCTTATACCAAATCATCACTTCGCTCCCAAAAACCCTCTGGGTGGCAATTTTAAATTCTCTTTCACAAAAAAAAAAGAAGAAAAAAAAGAAAGAGAGAAACAGTGACAATTGCTTCCACTAGTAAAGCAATGTTCAGAGTAAAGTTTCGTGGACTCGTGGATGATAGATGTATGAGACTGAGAGTGACAAATGTACAGGCACCATAATACGATCCCGCGAATAAGCCTGACCTCGGCAAGCTTTACTGCTTTGAAACAGGTAAAGTCGTAGATGGCGACATCAATCAAGCCCGTTAAAAGATCTGCAAAAGTTGTGCTTCCATTTAACTGATTCGGATAAGTAACAATCTATGACCAAAAAAAAAAAAAAATAGAATTGAATGAAAAGTGGACCAGAGCAATTTTGAATTTCAAAGCAATGGGTATATTCATTTGCAGTATCAATAAATTATTATCATATTTACAGAAAATGAAATTTCTTTTGACAGTCCTGTTTTTGCTTAGGCCAATAACATAATTGTGTATATTCTGAGATCTTCTAAAGAGGTCAGAAATTATTTATGACAAAAAGAAGATATTTACTGGCTATGAATAGTCATGCAAAGGAAGGTGGTTGTTTTACCACAATTAAGAGGGAGAAAAAGTCATTCCGGTAGTGCGACTTTCCCTTAACAGTCAGTTTCTAATTTTTTTTTTTTTAATTTTAACTTCCCTCAAGTATATTAATGACATTGAATAGACTTGATTTTAAAAAGTGTCTTGTGCTATGATTAAACACATTGTTTAGTACAACATGTGTGGTGGATCAGAAGGGACATTTTACTTGCATAGGTTGTCTGATAATTGTTAGGAAAACAATGATATCGCACTTTTTCTCTCTTTTACTCTCAGATTTGAATCAACATTTGCCTAAAATTATAGGATGTCTGCTGTTTCCGAATAAGATGTGTGCTAAAACTTATTTTTTAATTTTTAAAATAGTTTTCAAAATGTTTGTATTCTAGTTAGATACCAAACTGACTGGTATTCGTACGGTGGCAGTTTATCTAGTTTACTTTTTTTTCCTCAGGTAATATGTCAAAGTAAAAGAATAACATTTGCCAGCATAATGAATCAGACAGAAAATTATGCTTTCCATCTCTATACGATTCCATCTCCACATGAAGCCAACAAAAAAAAAAAAAATGCGATGGGCGAAGAAGTTTATAGATCAGCCATGTTTGGCGTGTAAGCACATGAGCCAATAAATAATAATAATAATAATAATAATAATAATAATAATAATAATAATAATAATAATAATAATAATAATAATAATAATAATAATAATAATAGTAACTAAAAAAATAAATAAAATAATAAAGGTTACGTAATTGTCATTAACGGGTGCAGATAATGGACCGATACACTGCGCGCTCGCTTTAGAATAAATTATTTAATGAATAAATTCAGATTATTTCTGTCAAACTGTTACATTTCAAAGTGAATTTTTATGCCCTTTTACATCAAATTCAAAGACTGAATATCATTATGCAAGTCAAGTTAAAGCGACAAATAGGAAGCAAACGTGAGGGAAGAAGACTAGCATTTGCTTGTTCTTTCAAGTACATGTATTTCAATCGGATAATTTTCATTAGGCCTGCATGTTTTGTTGGAACCATACAGACTTCGGATTAGCACTATAACCGTCCATGGCACGTAATTTTATTATTTTCTTAGTGATATTTACACCTCATGCGCTTGACGATAATTACAATTATGGAAACGAAAAAAAAACAACTTTTTTTTTTATATTGAAATCCTATTATTACTACAGTCGCAACTTTTTAAGTTGCATCACAACTTTAGGTTTGTTTGTTGTTTTTTTTTTGTTTTTTGTTTTTTTTTTGTTGTTGTTTTTTTCGAAATCAAACGATAAATTTTACTTTGCATTGAAAGGATGAACATGACGAACAGATCGGTCCATTCTTTATTTCTTAAGCTACCGAAAATGCACCTTTGAATCTTGAAGTTTCTTTTATTAAACACTTTAGACAGAACAACAAAAATTCTTAAAATACGTCGCTGACGTTAATGATTTCTAGGGACATTTTAGAAAGGACAGATATTTTTATTCCTTCAGACCTCCGTATCATTGCCTTTGTCCAGCATATAGATCGTTTGTCTATCTGTCCCTTTTTTGTAAGTCTGAAATCGTCGTCTTCTTCTTGGTATGCTCTCTTCCTCCCTCTCTCCCTCTCTTTCTCCTCCCTGTACCTCTCCCTCCCTCTTTCTTTCTCCTCTCTGTACCTCTCCCTCCCTCTTTCTTTCTCCCTCTCTCTCTCAATCGCTTTCACTTATGGATTTTGTAAACTTCTTGTTGCAAGTAAAAAATACGAAAATCGAACATTAATATTTATATCTCTTTCAATAAATGCATATTTCAGGGTGAAATTATTCAGAAAGTAGTAAAGAAAATTATTTAAAAGAAACCACTCAGTTTTCAATATGTCAAGTAGAATTACTCTTGAGAGCATCATTATCAGGCAATACGCTACCTCTTAGATCAGATTTTCTCTTACAATTAATTTTGTTTATTATTCAAATCTTACGGTGGAAAAGATTTTAAATTCCCTATTATTTCCTTTGATGTTGGCAACAGGATGCTATTCTCTATTGTTGTAGTAGAGGTTGTGTGTGCACAAAGAGCGTAATGATTATAACGCAGATCTCAGTGCGACAATGCTCATGTGTAACATTCTTTATAAATTCGTTCGGTGTAAGTTAAAAGGAACAGTACCCGGTATATTTTGTCACGGAATAACATGACACAATTCCTTTTTTATCGACCTAAGATATAATTATCGAAAAAAAAATTAATGAAATGTGTCTTTGTGTTTTCGTTTCTGATTTTTTTAAATTGTGATTATAATGGGATGAATTGTACCTCCAATACATTTGAGAAAAGTCTACAAAGGCTGAGATAATAATGACCAAAGCTTAGTTGAGTGAACAATTAGATCTGATTTATGTACCCACAGCGATGTTCTGCCTTGCTGAAAAAAAGAATGGTGGTAACTAAAGTACGTGTCTGAGTATTGCCTGATCTTTCCTAACCTGATATAAAGATTGATATAACAAGAGGAAAAGAGTATAAAGGCAGCAAAGCCGATTATACTTCTTTTCCTAAATGCTACCTTTGATTTTCGTGAGTTCTTTGATCCAATCAAATTCGCTTCAATGGTTTTTACCGGTTAATCCTAAAATTTCATTTTCGATTCAACCATGCCAATCCTTTGAAGCTTTACGTATGCCAAAGAAGACAAACAAATACGAATTTATCAATCCATCAAAGCGTAAAATAGTTATCATATTTATTGAGAAAAACCAGCCAAAGGAACGTGTTGTGTCTATATATACCAAGAATAAGTCATAAAGAATCTGGTTAAAATTAGGGAGATAGCTTTCTCGGTTCTCAAAGATTACAGCTTTTAAAAGACCATCAGACTCGACTCACTGTAGTAATCCTCCTCAAAATAATTAAATGGGTATCACATAATTTCGAATAAACGAAATATGAAACAGAGAAGTGTTGTTTTTTTTTTTTTTTTGTTTGTTTATTTTTGTTTTTTGTATTTGAATTTTTTTTTTTTTTTTTTTTAGAAAACAAAGACTCAAGATGTAATATGTTCCAATTTTATAACTATGTCATGAGAAAAATAAATAAATGAAAATAAGTAAAAGGCAAGAAAAAATGTACTCAGTACAGAAAAAAATATCATTAATGAAATTAAACTGCGTTTGCAAGACAAAAACTTGAGGCTCCTCAAAATTGATTTGTTTATTTTCTTAACCTTTTAGTTTTGACCATGATATATGATATAAAAATACCTTGCGCCCAAGATATCGACTTATCTTATACTTTTACGGTTGAAAACATAGGAGGATCTAAAAAATCGCAATGATGTGCATGTTTTGGGAACACAAATTTATCATTAAAAAGAAAATAGTGAAAATTTCACCACTTGAGACACCACCAGAGCTTTAAATCATAAATTAATGAACACATTACGTTTTAGAAGTGTCATAACTATAGTAAACAACTTGTAATATGGCCCGATTTTTATTTTTGTATGCCCTATACGAGGCTTCCTAAAATACATACAGGCCAGGTCACCGAAGTGAGCAAACTTTTGCAGCAAGTGTAGGGTTAGAACGGTTAGATATTTTTGTTGTGAGTTAGACATTTTTGTTGCGTACGCCTGTAGGCTGAAATATAATTGCGTTCTGAGTACAGTTCTGTCCTTACTGTGCCAAAAGGTTAAAAGAAATAGATTACTATAACTCAAATATGCAAAAATATGCTCACTTCGGGGACTTTGCCTGTATATATATATATATGGAAGCCTCGGTCTCTTAGCAATTGCATCTTTCCAGGCAACCCAACTGATAGTTTGATGATATACTGGAGAAGGGTAATTCTTTCGCATTCTGCCATTTTGATTAGGTTGAGCTTTTAGTTGATTCTTATAATAATCACGGTTATATAACCGTCCTGCTATCAGATATCGCCGTGCTGGATAAATTTAACTCTTCACAACAAAGGTTACTTTCGTCTTTTTTAATCGAATGTTGACTTTGATTGATTTCTTCAAGCTCTCTCGTGTGGAATGAAGATTTTGTGTTACAATCTTCAATGTCATTCGGTAATCGCGCATCTTCCGGTACGACCATTGCGCTTGTTTTTTTACAACTTTGCTTTTGCCTGAGACGAAGGATGAGTGTTGCTATTAAAAGTGGTTGCGTCGACAGAAAAGCACTAGCGATGGGACCCACTATGCTTGTATCACGCTCTGGTCCAGTCAGTGATAAACGCATCAAAACAATGGGCACACCGTTGTTTTGGATCCCAGTCCCCAGAGCAATCGTGACTACAGAACCCCTGTCTTCACCCATGAAGTGGGCGGTTAGGCCTCCAAGTAAATAGCCAAGATAAGGAATCAATGCCGAGGCGAGCAAAACCCTCGGGCGCATCAATTGAAATACGTAGAAGTTGAGCCAGACACCCAGTGTTCCAATCACCACAACAAACAAAAGAATGAGGTATTTGATGGATGAAATGAGCAAGGTTGACAAGTGAGGGTGTTTGCGTCGAATATAAATACCCATGAAACAAGGTATCATTGTTCCTATCAAGGATCCCATAATGATGTGATAAGGAATACGGATTTCATAATCGCGAGTCATATTCGATCCCAACGTGAAGAGCCACAAGGGAAAAAACCCTGTAAAGAAGAAAAAAAAATATTCATGAAATCTTTTATCGATAACATCTTAAAAGCAGACATTTAAAGGCCTGCTTTAAAAACTTTGAAGAAAAAAAAGGAGAAATGATAAATCAGTTGTACTAATGGTATTTTTTTTTAAAGAGGAAACAATAAATCAGTCTTATTAGCGTAATTCATTAAGAAATGAGATTTTATTTGAAATGAATAATACTATTTTTTGCGTTCAGGATGGAGTAGACCGTGTTTAAAAGACAGATGCACTGGAATAATGTACAATGTCAAACCCATTAAGAAATAGACAATTACCTGGTACTTTATTATTGTAAACTATGGTGTGTACTTGAACTTTTTTTTAATGGATAGAACATTACTTGGGGATCAAAATTAACAAAGAACCTGTGTTCCAATGACTGATTTACTCATATAGAGGGCACCACTTCGGAAAATAATCAAATATATCAAGACCGTATGTAATAAATTAGAAATTCCAATTTTGGTTACAAAATGCTCAGTAACTACACAACTTTAAAACTTTGTTGAACATAAATATATATGTTCTTCAAATTCTTTAGGATTCATATTATACAATATTATGAAGCTTGGATTTTCCAACTTTGACTGTTTCGCCCGCTTCATTGGATCTACATTTCATTATTTTAAAATGTGTATTCAATCTAGCCTTGCGGTTCTTTTTGGGAAAATGGAACTAGAATTGTTGAGCTTAAATTTGAAATTGATCTAAAACAGGAGTCAGCGTCCAGAAACTCTCTCTTTTAAAAGCACTAAAGCTAGCAATAGTCAGAGGTGCCCAGAAGCAAGAAATATAATGTAGAATTTTAATGTGCGAATTGGAAAAAAGACTTTCTACGATATAATACTTTGGACATGCTCTAAATCGCAAATTAAGTGCTCTAAAATAATGGTGTTGAAAATAGTTCATGACTTATAACAGAAAGCGCCCAAGTCAGGTGACATATTAATGCGACTTTATCCCATGTTAATCTTAGCTTTGAAAGAGTAAATTCTTTACAATTTATATTAAAAATATTTATTAAAAAAAATGTAAACTTTCAGTTCACGTTATTTTGTCACAAATTGCACATCTGAAACATCTGAGATATTCATTTTCACTCAAAGGATAATTTTTGATGTTAATATGGACGTATACACTTTTTTTGGTTGTATTTTTTGTCCGTGTTAGAGACCAAAATCTTAATAAAATAAAATTTCGAGACACAAAGGGCCCTTCTTGTTGAAACTTTTAATACTTTTAGAACCTCACAGCTAGTGCATTCGGAGAGAGAGAGAGAGAGAGAGAGAGAGAGAGAGAGAGAGAGAGAGAGAGAGAGAGAGAGAGAGAGAGAGAGAGAGAGAGAGTTTAAAAAGAGGAGAGCAAAAAAGATTTTATACAAATTACCCAATGCTGCTATTGTGCTCAAGATGATCATGGTGACACTGAGGCTAACAGAACCTCTCAAAAGGTAAGCGTATGCAATACTGGCCGTTCCGCCTGGTGAGCAACTTAAAGCGAAGAGTCCTAGTTGAACTCCAGGCATCAGATTGCTTAACTCTACAACTACATAACCAATCTGAAAAATAAATATTCATACATACATACATACATACATATATATATATATTGCTTTCAGTCTTGATAATTAAAATCTAAAGGCGATTTAACAAACAAAAAAGTACAGCTGCAATAATAATGGAAAACTTAACTTAAAATGGCATTGACAATATCAAACGTTTTAAGTAAGAATGGTCTACAAATTGCTTTCCTTTAGCTTCCTGTGAATATGGTACTATTTGAAATCGAGAGTAAGAATTCCACAAGGATAAGCATTTTTTTTAAATCATGTTCACTCAGAGCTTATCTTAAATCACTGCTGAGCAGGTTTACCTAAAACTTAAGCTTTAGAGCATTCTTAACAATAACAGCAACAGCAGCAGCTGTATCAGTAGTGCGCGTAGTAGTAGTAGTAGTAGTAGTAGTAGTAGTAGTAGTAGTAGTAGTAGTAGTAGTAGTAGTAGTAGTAGTAGTAGTAGTAGTAGTAGTAGTAGTAGTAGTAGTAGTAGTAGTAGTAGTAGTAGTAGTAGTAGTAGTAGTAGTAGTAGTAGTAGTAGTAGTAGTAGTAGTAGTAGTAAATGTTGTTGTTTTTGTTGGGATAGCAGTAGTGATGGTGGTGGTGATAGCAGCGGTACCCGAAAGAGGAGGAAGAGAAGAAGTTTATTTCATTGTTGATGAAGCTTGTCCATTATAAGGCGATCTCCGTCCAATCTATTTTCCTGAATCTTTTCTTTCAGATAAACTAACGGTGTCTCTTTCTCATTTTTTTACAACCGTCTTATTTGTTTTTTGTTTTGTTTTTTAATTTTTTTTTGTCTATTTATCCGTGTACATTAGTATCTAGCAATCTATATATTACTCTAACTTGATTTTGGAAAATTTTATACGAATTCTTTTCCTCAGTTTGAAAAACATAGGTCATAATTTAGCATTTCAATTCATTAATCAACATTATCAAAACAATGTGCGGTATAAGTATAACATTTGGAACTTACCAAAGGCATATACAAATATTGTGAGCAGAGGTATATGGCGAGAGCCTTCGGTGTTTTCAGTTGCGCACAAACAACGTCAAGATGTACCTTAAATTATCAAGAGATGTGTAAGGTTACAAACTCAACCCGACTCTGAAAAAACATGACAAAAAAAGACTATACATGTGATAAGATTGAAGATCATGCAGGGTTAGTTTATGTATCTTACAACCACAGAAAAGAAACTTAGGAACGACTTGAGATTAATTTGCTGCTCCGTGGTTTGAAGGAGAAGCACATAATATTTCATCCCTTTGGTCAGTTGTGGAACATAAATAAAAATTTGGCGAGAATTTTGCGAGGAAAAAAAAATAAAATTGAATTCCCTGAGAAGTCACATGTTTTAAATGTAGTGTTTTGCTTTGTTTTTTGTATTCATTCTTTTCCTTTCAATGGTCTTTATCTCAAATTATTTATAGTTTTTGTCAAATTTTTATTCATTAGTCTTAGATGTGTGTTAATAAATTAACCCCTAGTCTAATCGGCGAGTGCTACAAATTATTTTGAACTTTGTTTAAAAAAAAAAAAAAAAAGCTTAGAACTGAATTCGTCTATGTTCAAACTTCATTCGCTGTAAAGGTTTCATGGTTGTGCCAGTGCACTAATTGCCTTACAATAAAAACATCTACATCGAGAACAGGTGATAGAAGTTTCAATATTGCTCAATATTGAGACATAAATCGCATCAATGGTTTATTGCTTTGTTTGATTTTTTTCAACTTTAACTAATTTCAAATGCTTTACCTTATTGCCGTTTCATTCCATTAATTTTATAGAACTGAATAATGTTACAATATGAATCAGAGGTAAAAGGTAAGGCATATCATTTATTTGCCTTCACCTGTAAAAGAAATGGCATTTCAAGTAAATGACACAGAACTAAAAACGATTCAAAGTCAGTTTAATGTCCATATCTGTCTACAAACATTTTTTTACATGCTATAAGAGGATTAAAGTGAATTATTTTTTCCAGATGATACATATACGTGTAAACGATCACTGAACACATTAACTAGGATTTCTTTGAACTCCAGTAGAATAATGACTAATAACGATCCGTGAAATGGGTGCGATTAGAAGATTTTAAAGAAAGGATTTCTTTGTTTGTGAGTGTGGGTATGCGGGTTGGGGGAGGGATGGAAAGAGGTTAGTTACTCACTTCGCAACCTAGTCCGATGTTGGTTACAGCCACTATTGATAACACTACAATGTCCAATGCTTTGTCTGCGAACGTTTCGATTCTGCGAACGTGTAGATGATAAACTGTGCTATTTGTATTTTCTCGCGAATACTGGATCTGAAGATTCGCTCTGCCAGGGAGTAACCCTTCGATTCGTACTTTCAAGCGACCTGTTAAAGACCCTGGTGACATCACATGCTTCTTCGGGGAAATTAAATCAAGGATATAGTAGTCTGTCAATGATACGAGTATTGAAGAGTTTGTCTGATCAGAAGTATTGTTGTGCGTGATGACATAGTCAAATGTTAGTTCTTTCTTTTCACCAACTATGATATCAAAATGGGAGGATGGTGCACCTGATGTGATGTTTAAAAAAGCTACACAAGTTCCATATCTGTTGAGCCAGATCATTGCCCAGAACAGTAAGCGAAAGTGGACACCCATGCTCAGGGGGTGGGTAATGAGTGAGACATTATACCTGAAAAAACATTAAAACATTCATAGATTAAGTTGAGTATGACTGTTTCGATTTTCATAGGTTGCAAGGATCGATCTCTCTCTCTCTCTCTCTCTCTCTCTCTCTCTCTCTCTCTCTCTCTCTCTCTCTCTCTCTCTCTCTCTCTCTCTCTCTCTCTCTCTCTCTCTCTCTCTCTCTCTCTCTCTCTCTCTCTCTCTCTCTCTCTCTCTCTCTCTCTCTCTCTCTACCTATCTACCTACCTACCTATCTATCTATCAATCAATGAATTTGTTCTTTGTGTTTGTGCTATATCTATCTGTTGTCTAACTAGCTAGCTAGAAGTCACCTCTTCACTTCTTCCTTCCCTTCCTCGTGATTAGACCTTTCATAGTGTTTCATGTCATCAAGTAGTGGATTATCTTCTTATTTTTGTGTGTCATGGTAGTATATCAAGAATAAAGAGAACATTTTTGAGGAGTGAAGAGTGTTTCGGGATGCAGTTTTTTTTTTCAACTTTAAACAAGAATTCCGCTAATAAGTTAAATTGCAAATTAAGAGACAGTAGTTTGAATATTCCATAATTATGATGGAAATATTGGCGAATAATTTATTTGACAGAGCTCTGTGTCATAACAACCCCTTGCGGTGCACTTTTCCCCACGTAAGATCAATTCATCCGTAAAAACCCATGCTATAGTCTGATCATTGAGGGCTGCATTAATTTACAATCATTAAGAAGACATACGCCACAAGAGACAATATCTTAGGAAACAGTTTTAATCGACGTGGGGGGGGAGGGGCGCTACGGGAAATCTGAATAGAAAGAAGGCCCACACATGTCGCAAATTAAATTATTACTTTCTTCAAACCTTGAGCTACTGCTTCATTTCCATCTGCGTCCGTTAGCTCTATGTGGAAGTCGTAAATAATTCTTCAGCTTCATGTTTAAACACGAATTGATCCAGAAATGTCTACCTTAATACAGTACCGGGTATCATAAGTTTTTGGACCTAGCTCAGAATGTAGACTGAATTTGATCCAAAATCATGCAAATTCCAATTTAAAATTTAAGATTTCAAGACTGAATAACGTTCAGTAATAGTCGATTAATATCAAAATCCTAAGTGGAAATGATATCTGAATCTGAAAATTATTTATCTGATTATTTTTCAATAACGTAGCCTACCTACATGGGTTTACACGATCTATGGTTGCATGAGATCTTTCTCGAGCTATTCTGAGTCTTGCTCTTGCGCAAGATAGACCTAAGCTTATTTTGCTTCATTCCCTAAAAGCTTCCTATTTGTTCTAAGTAGACATATTTTTACTTTCCTTTAACCTGTTACCATTCGGAACCAAGTTGAAGTTAAAATGCAATTTAATTGAAGATTTGTGTCCAAAATCACTTTGAGATCTAGTCTGTCTTGCAGATCCGCTACGAAACGAAGTAAAAGTTATGAGAAGAGCAGATTTTTTTTTTATTTGAGAGCTAGAGTGTTTCTACGTTCGCACAGTTCTTGCACGTTTAGCAGAAATATTATTTTATTTCTGTATTCTCCATTCATGTTTTCGACGTGTTGCAAAAGGCATGCACATTGACAGAAAGGATCAACCTACCACTAGCACGTTCGCATTGGAATTTCACAATCATAATCACGAAAAGGCCTCAATATCAGATTCATTTTAGAGAAAAAGCATTAGATCTATACCAAGATCATTGTTTTATGGTTGTAGCAGTGATCAATCGATAATTAGTTTACTTTCGCAAAAGAAATCTTGTTTCGAGACAAAATCCAGAATCAACGCCTAGATTTATCTCCAAAAAAGATTTTCAGAAACATAAGTCGTACCCTACCTGGTGTCAGTCATCATTTTCGGTATCGCCGTAGAGAGAGAGAGAGAGAGAGAGAGAGAGAGAGAGAGAGAGAGAGAGAGAGAGAGAGAGAGAGAGAGAGAGTAAAATAATTCATGGTCGTCTGCATGCTTTTTTCGGAAAATTATTTTTTCTTCTAACACCCTCCTTCACATTATTACTACTACTACTACTACTACTACTACTACTACTACTACTACTACTACTACTACTACTACTTATTATTATTATTATTATTATTATTATTATTATTATTATTATTATTATTATTATTATTATTATTATTATTATTATAAGTACTATTGTTATTATTATTATTATTATTATTATTATTATTATTATTATTATTATTATTATTATAATGATGATGATGATGATAGAGATCAGAGAGTAAGAGAAGGATACAGGAAGTTGGGCTTAAAGAGAGAGGGTGGGTGGATAAGAGAGAGAGAGAGAGAGAGAGAGAGAGAGAGAGAGAGAGAGAGAGAGAGAGAGAGATGAAAAAGTGGAAAATGAAAGACATAAATGTTTCTTATCAAGAACGAAGGATGAGAGGACAAAAAACTTATTGTGTTCACGGCCAAAAGATTAACTATCTACTCTCTGTATTCTCCCTATAACTAGTGAAAGACACTGCAGTCGAAGACACAACACAAGAGTACAAACCATCCCTTTTCCCCCCGGCATTTCATTGATTTCAAGTTTACTGGTGAAGACTGCTATTTTCTAATACAGACTAATAACATTAAGCCTTGCTGCACATTTGCAAACGTAACAAAGTTGGCATCAGAGCTAAAAAAAATGTTAATGGTGAGGCAGATCCATAGATCTTAGACTAGAATGGTTCCAGAATATAAATTATATTAGAAAGTGGATCTAGACATACAAATAGTATTGATTTTTTGGGCGATCTAGACTCAAGATCTACACGGTTAAAGGTTCAGTTCAGAAAAGGTGACCAAGATTTCCAGATAATGTCCAATTTAGATCTAGTTAATTATAGATCTAGAACTTTTAGATCAGTAAGAGTTAGACCTGCTATTGGGAAAATAACGGTAAATCACTAGATCTAGATATAAGGGGTAACTTTTTTGTTTGTATCAGCTTGAAGCCAAACTTACAGAGGACTAAATGTACACCTAGGAAGGCAAAACATGGCTAACCAGTGTTGGTTGCACAAAATGACATTAATTAATCATAATACGACGTCACCTCACAGATAGGCTATAGTGTGATTTACCTATCTGTATTAAAATAGATATATAGTTACCTTAGTATGTAGCTTGCCTTGAATGAAGTTGGATGTCTTGGCTTTGTCAGGATGCCAAGATCCAAACCGAACTTGCTGAACATATTTTTAGGATTTTTAAGTGCCCTTTGAGCTTCTAATTCTATTCCCCTCACACTCCCAGCCAGAATATAGATCAATCATCAGATAATCTTTCACTCTTCAGCTCCCCTTCCCTAGTTGTTGCTGCCTCCTATTCAAAACCAACTTCACTACAGCTTGATCTAGATTACCATGCAGCCATCCTATATTCCTATGATCTCCAAATTTAAGATAACCTTTTGCACAATGACTGATGACACTTGCCTTTGCAACTTGGTTGCACAAAGAGCAACACCAAAAAAATGTGCAAGAAGAAACGTGATTTGTCATTTCCAATACTTGCAATTTTTATGAATCACTTTGGATCTAGTCTTGCCCCTAGATATTATTTCATCTTGTTTGACCTGTTTCCTATCAAATTATCAGTGAAGCTTCTTGATAGCTGCAGACCATGACATCCAGACCTGTATCAATGGTCAGCATAATATATACTTTTAGCCCACTTAAGGTTTCTTGACGTATTCAACTCTGGAGTCCTCATTGACACATGAATGAACTGAAGAGATTGATCAAGTATATAGAAGTCCTAAGTTCAGATGAAACAGGTGTAAAAAAGGAGATAATTGAGCAATAAATGAGGAAAATAAACACACATGTACACAAAGTTTCCTACTTAAGAATTTCAAAAAAACATTTTACAAAATCATTTTATTTTTACATTTATCTCAGCCTTTTTGAATAGAACAAGGAGCCTTATGGTCAGGCCAATGTATCTTTTCAAAAACAAAGAGAGTCAGATCTAACTTTCTATTGTTTCTTTTTGAAAAGATATATTGGGATGGCTTTGATAAATTTGAATGTTTTTACTTTTAACAACAGAACATACATCTTTCCAATTTTTTATCATGTTAAACATTTTCTTTAAGTGTGTTAGACATTGATCTTTTAATGTATTTTTTAACCTAATAATAGAAGACAGTCACTTTGATCATTTCACTGTGAACAGTTATTACAGTATTATATTTACTTTCATTGATTCATATTATATATTTTTTATGTGTGCTGGACAAATGACATTATTTGCGATAAAGTATGTTTCAATCTCATTTTGTAAAAAGTATGTCAAGATCGGCTGCAATATAATCATTTTCTCTTTCACAGATGAGACACTCTTTAGATGTTTTAGAGGAGCTTTGAAATTATGGCTGAACCTGAGAGAGCAGCTGATTCCCCTCAAATCCAAGAAATTTTGATAAATAATAGTTGTGGTTTGTCAGCTCGTATTTTCAGTTTACTTTTTAGCAAAGAAATGAGCGATGTCTGTCTACAAGTTGGAGCCTACACTTTTGAGCTGCATAAACTTATTCTGAGTGCCAGTAGTGATGTTTTCAAAGCCATGCTCACAAATAAAACGTGGCCAGAAGCCCATGGACAGCCAGTTGTTTTGATTGAGGAACCTCAATGTGAGTCTGTGTTTGCTAGATTTATTGAGTACATATACAGTGGGGAATTGTACTTATCCCACAGCTCTGTGTGCCCTCTACTTACACTGGCAGATAAGTACAATGTGCGGGAAATGATTCCATTATGTCGGGCTTATATGCTGAAAAACCTGGATGCCCCAGTCAGCCAGTCCTGTGTATTGCAATGGCTAAAAATGGCAAAACTTCGTAACGATACTGAGTTGGAGACGGCCATCATGGGTTTTGTCGAATGCAACTTTAGCCTTGTCATGCAGACATCTGATTTTATGGCAGCTGACCTTGACATAGTGGTCAATATCCTAGCAAGCTCTCGCTTGGTTGTTCATAATGAGACCATGCTTCTGTATGCTACCTTGCTGTGGCTAGAAACTTTTGTGGAGAGCGGCCATCACTCTGACGAAAGCATTAAAAATGTGTTCCAATGTGTTCTAGGCCATCTGAGATGGACTATGCTAACTGCTGATGAGATCTCATGCCTGCAAGATTGCTCTGTTTTGCGCCAGTTTTTCCAGAAGTATAGGCAATATTGTTTTGCACAACAATTTCCTTTATACATTCTTCAACAGCATTATTTGAATGAGAATAAGGACTTTCTTCAGAGCACATCATTATGTTTTACCTGTGGAGAATTATCCCAAAAGACAAATATGTGTGAGCTAAAAATGTACTCATATTCAGGCAAACTTAGATCAACTATGTCATATGACTATGATCATTTCTGTCATTCAAGTTGTAATAAGAGCTCTAAATGTCGCAACTGGAACTCTGAAGGAGATTTTAAGCTCCCACGTATTTATATTAATGATTATTGGTGTACGGCCTTGACAATATCAAATTTTCATGCCTTCCCACAATACGGTACCCAGACATTCTTGTTCTCAACACCAGGCATAAGTGATAGCTTCAGTCGGAACACTTTGGAATGGGAGGTCAGTATTCTTGTATATTTGTTGAATTTTACTTAATTACAGTTTCTAAAGGAATATACAGCACCCTTGCTTTTCCATTTATAAAGCATGAAAAGATATGTACAGCCTCAGAAATTTGGCAGATATATCCTTAAAACCATGTTGCGCAATTACCCTTTAAAATCAGAGTGATTTAGGAATGGTTGATGTTGACAATATGAAACTATTTAACCTTCTGAGAAATATTTAGCAGATTTTTCAAATAGACTGAGAAAGTACAGAGTTGGGTGCTGTTTTTTTATTTCAAACTTAGCATTGAAAATCAAAGTGAAACTCACATCGACGGATATTGCTTCATCTTTTTATGTATGTCTTATTTTGTATCTCCTAACATATCTTTATTTTATCTCATGGCAGTTTCAAGAAATTTAAATTAAGCTTATGAAATAGATTTGTTTAATTAATTTCTCATCCTGAAAAAAAAAATAGACAAGCACAGGTTTAAATGATAAGCTTAAAAAGCTGTGGTGTGTGAACATTTGTGTGTATGTCTTATTTTGTATCTCCTAACATATCTTTATTTTATCTCATGGCAGTTTCAAGAAATTTAAATTAAGCTTATGAAATAGATTTGTTTAATCAATTTCTCATCATGAAAAAAAATAGACAAGCACAGGTTTAAATGATAAGCACAAAAAGCTGTGGTCTGTGAACATTTGTATGTATGTCTTATTTTGTATCTCCCAACATATCTTTATTTTTGTCTCATGGCAGTTTCAAGAAATTTAACTTAAGCTTATGAAATAGATTTGTTTAAGCAATTTCTCATCATGTAAAAAAAATAGACAATCACAGATTTAAATGACAAGCACAAAAATAAGTTAAAATAGAAATGAAATGAAGCAAATTTACTATAGTTTGTGTCAAGTAGGCCTTTTCTAGTTATGATATATAGATTCAAATATTTTTTTGGTGAGAAAAATTTTTATCTTTTTGTGACTACTAAATATTTTTATTAATATATATATCATCCAGCATGCAGAAAATTGTTCCTTTCATCTGCTTGCCTCAACATTGTCTTTCAGTAGAAAAGGTTTTTTGTTTTTTGTTTGATATTTTCTCAAATGGCCGTGTTTTTACAATCTTGAGTTTGAACTCTGCATTTTGGATCTAGTCTGACCTGATTAGAAGCCTTTTATCCTATATAGCCTATCAAGCATGACAGGATAAAATATACTACACCTATTCATAGATTTGTTAAAAGTGTATCACATCAATTAAGGCAAGCTGTGGGCTCTCTGAAATCTACACAGCTTTGGTGTCGATCATTTAAGCCAAACGAAGAAAGGGCATTAATTTTGGATCTTATCTTTTCAAATTTCAACTATTCTCAGGGCTTTTGTATGTATTCTAATGAAATTTCGAACTCAATTTGTTTTTCTTTATTCTATTTTGACTCTTAGATAATGATTAACTGCAATATTGATAGTATCTCTACTTATGTTTGTTATGATTCATTTTTTTTCCTCTAGGTGGAAATGTGCCCGAAAGGTGTACATTTTCCTCCTGCTGTATTAATTGGCCTTGAGCGAGATGGTAATAAACTTGTGGAAGAAAGCTCTTTGAAAACTGTGAGGTTGTCGGTTATGTCTCACTCAGAGCAAGAGTTGCCTTTGAAGGTATAGTGCCGTGAAAATCTTTTTTCTTTTCATTTTCTTTTTTCTTTGTTGTTTATTAAATTGAAAGTTTTGTCCATATCTCTTTCTCTAATTTCCTACCACATCTGTCTAACTTAAGTAAAAGAGAAAAAAAAAAGAGTCATTTTAAAAAGTCTCTTTATTCTATCTCTATTCTTATTCCATCACGAACAGCTTCTACTGGAGAGAGAGAGAGAGAGAGAGAGAGAGAGAGAGAGAGAGAGAGAGAGAGAGAGAGAGAGAGAGAGAGAGAGAGTTAAAGGAGAGTAAAAATAGATCAAGGGAGGGAGAATGTGAAGAGAAGATAGAGAGAGCATATGAGCCAGCTATTTGCAATGTTATGGCTTTATTGTGCCCTTTCATTGAAAAATTTGAAGGATGATTTAATTAGATAAAGATAATTATTTCCCATTGCACAATCTTATATCTCACCTCGCCATTCCTCCACTTCATCCCTAGGACTATATTATTGGGTTGTTTTTTTTCTTAATAACTTAAATTTCCACTGCACATACATATACCAACCTTATCTAACCCCTTATGATGTCACTACTCCTGGTCAGTACATAGAGCCTTATATGTACTGAGGATTGCCCCTTTTCTAATTAACCATTTATCCTTTTGAACCTACTTTTTATACTGTGTACCATAGGGGTAGTTTACTTTACTTCCTGTTAATTGATCCTGATAATAGTTGTTTGCAAATGAATTACCAACTGATTATATTTTTTCTCTCTCTCTATCTGGTGGTCCTTTCCCACATGTAATTGCTAAATCTTTTATATGTGATGTCAAATGACCAGGTGGAAGTGAATGTTTTGATCCAGACTAGCAGCCGCGTTGAGCCAGGACGGGCTTTTGTAGAACGGTGTGTCAGTCGTACCTGTATATTTGACAGTTTAAACCAGCGTCACAACCTTGACGATATTGTTCCTCATGAAGAAATTGCCAAGTATCTCCGTCCAGAGAGCACTTTGCCTTCCCTTCACCTAACATCCTCCATGGCATTTACCTTGTATATTGTAATTAAGAAAATTCCATATGTTAGGGTTACTTGATCTGTTATGTAGATAATATTGTTGATATCTGGTGTTGCCTGTATGAAAGACTGATTTTATTTGGCCTGGGATATGTTCGAAATCTAATAATGGAGTCAGTTTTTCTCCTCCAACGTAATTATATCATATGTCAAAATAAGATCAGCTTTTGCAATTAATATTCAAAAAAGGTTAATTTGGTGTTTGAACTTCTGTTCTAAACTATTGTCTCCTCAGTGGGCATTCATCAGGGAGTTCAGATAAATAAATGTACAATCAGATTTGTATTCGTCACCACATTTTCTATTTTTATGTGCCATATCATGAATATTTATAATTAAATGTCTTTACTTGAATTTCTCTTTAATAACAACAGAAAATTATGGGTGTTGTTTTTTTCGCAATTTAAAGGCTTCCATTAGCACAAATTCTTTTTAAGGCTTTCTTGTAAAGCTGAAAAAATTTTGGTGGTGGAAATCTTCTCTCTGTTTCTCTCTTTTGATTGGCATCCATATATTTTCTATACTGTTACATATATTTAGCTCCACCCTTTTGCCACTCTGAAAAATGTGCCAAATGAAGTTATGTTACATTTATGTTGGTTTTTTTTTTTTAAATGTGTTGTAAGATCTTGTTAAGGTCCCTTGATTTCTCTATATTTTACCTGGCTTTCTTTCAAAACAAACAAATTTGATCAGTCTGCAGAGTAACAAAAAATGTGATAACACAGGGTTCTACTGTATTTTGAATTACAATGTAAATACATTTAGTTTATTTTATACCATGCAACTATAATAGTGAGAACCCTGTCTTTCTGTCAATATATTGGTGTGCAGTTCTTAAAAAGCAGTTTGTAAAAACATGCTTGATAAAGATCTTTATTTCTTATAAGTTTATTGCTTTCAAGATCACTTTGAATGGAACTTATTGCCATACTTTATATAAAGTCACCCTCAAATGCACCTTATTTTAGCAACAGATTACAATACATGACAAAGTTTTGACTGCACGATTTCTGTGCATTAAAACTTGCTCATTTAACATGGATCTCAAAGTTTGCCAATATCACAGAGTGGTAGCTCAACCGGACCAACCTCATAATTATCATTGCATGTGTTGCGTCATTGGGAACAAAAAGATAGTGGATAGATAAGTCTCTTACCCACTGCTAAGCACTAGTCTTTTGCCTCCAACATGGTTTTAAGTATTTTTAGAATATTATTTTGGCTGACATTGAAAGTGTTGCAAGCAAAATATGCTTTAAAAATTAATCAATCATTTGTGATATAATTGTATGTGATTCATAGTTAACACTTAATCCCTTAAGAATTATTGTAAAGATTCTATCGATTGCTAAATGCAAGGACATTCAAGTCACATCATTCAACTTTGTCCATGGCTTTACAATCCGTTATGTCTCTCAAGAATTTGGATGGGTGTAGAGCATCTTGGGTGAGAAAAGTTTTGCATTTTTTCCCTCAGTGTTAAAGTAACAAAAACGTATGTTGAGAATGATAAAAAAAATTTTCACTGAGTTTTTTTTTCAGACTTGCAGTATGACTTGCAAACAAGCCTTCATTTCCATTGTAACTCTTACTTATGCAACAAAACCAGTGAAATATTATGATGATCTGTGAACTTAGATTTTATTCTGCAGAAGTTTCTTTAAAGCAGCTCTTTTTCTTTTCATCTAGCCAGCAAAGATCATTGTGTTTTTTGTAATTTCTCATTCAATCAAAGTAGGCTTGTTTACAGTACGTTTTTTTTATTCAAACTCTCTCTACATGTTTTAATTTAATTTATTCTACTTCAGCTCATAATTTATTAACTATCTTCATCTACTTTATTTTGCTGAGATTACAGGATTAAATTTTAAATGTTTGTCCAGAAATATTTATATCTAATGAGTTAGAGTGAGAAAATGTGTTGAGATGAAAGCCTGTTAATTGAGAATAATTCAAATTAGAGATCGATTTTAGATGCAATGGAAATTCAAAATGTGATTTACATGTCCAAAAGTATACAAAATTACGAGTTGGGATATAAAAATGGTTGTCTTACTTTGGACTTAATTTTTTTTTTTTTTTTAATTGGAGCTCAAGTAAATAAAATATCTGTTCCCATCAAAGTGTAGCTAGTGGTTTTTCATTGAACTTTAAATTTTATTTATCAGTACCACAGTGACTGAAATAAAATTCTTCCCTCACCAAAATGATTTCAGTGCCTTCTAAATTTTTTTCATTCATGTATTGTACTGTTTTTATTCATTTTTAAGACTTGAAAATGTTCACAAGTCTTGACTCTTGTTCATAATAATAGAGAAAACTGCTGAGATTATTGCACTACCAAAGGAAAGCAAAATCACTTTCCTAAATGATCTCAGGTCTATAACCCTGACCTTTTTTCGAAATGCATCTTGACAGAGAATAATTTGATCCATGTCAAAGAGTTGAAAATAACTGAACTTGGGTACATGTTATATTTTTAGACTTTTTGTCAGCATTTTACATCATTCAGTGAGACTGCTCAAATTGAACATTCCCAAATAGATGGCAGGGTGGGTGTTGAATTTTCTTACCAACAGGTCTCAGTTCATTAGACTAAATCCTACTATGTCATATATCTAAGGTCTTAAAAACAGGTACCATCTTTTACATGCCTTAACACTAACAAGTATAAGTGTCATCATTCCCATACGACTGTCATCAAATTTTCTTACATTTCTTTCAATTGGGTCTTGATTTGAACAATCCCACAACAGTTTCGTTTGATGTAATTTAATACAAACGGAACATTTTACCTTTAAATATAAAGAAAATAAAAATAATCAATTTTTTCCTCTACAAAATTAATGGTCACACACATGAACCTCATATGATTGAAAATCAAAATATTAATATTTTGGATTTCAAATTGATAGAAAACTTGACTCTTATGTACTCATTGACACATACACAATGTGTAATGAACTGAATGCACAGCTGTCTTTCCTGAAGAAATTGTAATCTTTTCATCTGGGAAAATGCATAGGCCTACTTACAACATTTTATAAACTATAATTAAAAGCTTCACTAATAGTAGTAGTACTATAGGTATTAACAGCTGATATTTTGAACAGGGGTAAGAAAAAGGTTGAGAATATAAATCATAGGGCTGGAACAACAGTGGATATGGATACATATCATTGAACAGTTTCTATTTAAAATGTGCAATGAAAAAAGTAAAAAATGATGATGGATGACCATCCATAATTTACAACAATATGTATGCAACTCAGCTATATCCAGAGAATGAACCAGCTGAAAAGCCAGATCAGAAATTTTTTATTCCCTTGACGTGACATAAACAAAATTTTCTGAATCCGAATTTGTACCGAAATACATGAAATTATTAAATTCTTAGAAGCCAATGTTGACAGCAAACAAAGTTCTAAATCAAAGTAACGCTATTAAACAGTTGGTGTCCATAATTAAATATTTGTGCATTATGGGTGGTTGAGTGTTTTAATTTATGTCATGTCTATGCACAGCATAATAAGCTTATACATACATACATATATATATTTATTTATTTATTTATTGATGTGTGCATGATGTATTTTTGTTAACAGTTGTATGTCCAAAACCAATTCCCAGATCCTAAAGGATAAGAAAGTGTATTTTATCTTATCTTGAGAAAAAATATGTAATTATTTTCAGTCTTTGTTTCAGCTGACTGTTTTTACAATATGTCCATGGCACCTTCTGATGTACATTCATGCATGATCATAGATGTCTAAAAGACTGTTTGCAGTTCCATTTAAAATTGATATAGATAACAACAACAACAACAAAAAGAACACCAACAAACATTTGTATATATGTTGTGTCCTTTATATAATTTTTATACAGCATAAAATTTAAACATTTAGGCCTTTCTGGAAAAGTTTTCCATACTTTGCTTATTTAAATCTTTACTTTAAACCAAAAGCAACAAAAAAACAGTCAATTTAAAATAGTGAGTATACAAGTACTGAGGTAGCAACATTAAAGAACATAGAAGCAGAGCTTTAGATCAATGAAAAATGAAATCTAGTTAACAAATTAGGAATATATGAAAAGTGGTTTTAAAAAGTTAAGAGCTTCGAAGATCGCAGAATGAACTGTAGATGCAAACTTATGATTTTAGTCTGTATCTCCTCCCTCTACAAAAAAAAAAAAATGAACGTCTTTCAGATCAATACATCTGTAATGGATATGCATATAAACTATTTTCATTATTCACAAGTCAAAAGTCAACAAAGAAATACCATTTGTTTATCGCAATTTTTGATAACTTGATTGGGCACTTCCAATTTCTAATAATACAGAGAAAGCATTAAGAACCATGTGAATGATTATTTGTGACTGTCAAATGTTACATTTACCTAACAAGCATGGCAAGGACTTTTCCTTTTATCTAATTTTAAATGTCATTTCAAACTGTATATAGATGGACCTTTACAAGATTAAAAAGATGTGTGCATGCAGAGGGCTTGTCTGCTAAATACTAATGCTACCGGATTAGGAGCTTTAATACATCATTAAAATTTAATGTACGTTATTTATTTTAGGAGAAATTTCAAGCAGGATTTTAAAGTATGTTTTCATTCTCCTTGTCTCGTTGATGACACACGTGTATTTTTCATTCTGAGAAAGGAAATGGTTCAGCCGTGTTCGTAAAAAAAAGACCAGTTTTAAAGATTTTGTGAACAAGAACCTGGTTTGTTTAAAGCACAAAAAAAAAAGGGGGGGGTGGGGAGATTTCGCTCTAAATAGTTCCGTCTGAGGAAACTATCCTTGCCTTGAAAGAGCAATATTTTATCTGAATCAGTAATTGTTCGACTTCTAATGTTTAACCCATGAAGCTTTGAACGAAAGATGATGGACCTGTGTTGCCCTCATTCGTAGTAACTTGCTGCTCGCCGACAGGTAAGAGTTGTTGACCAGTAATAGTATTTGATCCATTGCCTTCTGTTACAGGTTGATTGGATGCTGTCGGGATAGATTTTTGCGGCCCCGTTTGTTTCTGTAGCCTGTTTCCTGATGAATGTGGTTGCGTGTGTGAAACGTGTGGAGCAGCTTGAGGTCCTGTTTGCTGTACAAGAGCCACGGGTTTCTGAGAGTCTACACTGGAGACTCCTGTATGAGAGCTGGTAACCGGTAGCATGCTTGGAGATTCTTGATTTGTGGCGGCTGCCCCAAGACTGCTGCTTAGAGTCCGAAGTATGCTCTGGCTCAGCGGGATGACAATATATTTCCCATTTTGATAAATCTGAACGAATCCGTGTGAGTCGCCACTTTGTTGAGGTTGAGTGGCACCATTGTTTGGGAACGACTGGTGAATTTGATTAGTGCTGTTCGTCTGTATATCAGGAGATGTATACTGAGGAAGTTGCGGCTGTCGAATTGGTTCTAGTTGCGGAGTTTGGTTTGAACCATCAGGCTCTCTGAGACTGTGACTTTGCACAAGATTTGAAAATAAAGAGCTGTCCTGTTTGCCGAGATCTTCCTTCTGCCGTGAATGTATTGCTGCTACTCCGGAATGGGCATTCACAAGGTTGTTACCAGTGGCTGAAGGAGAAGCTGAATTATTGTCAGACGTAGGAATAGGGGTGGTTTTGGGAAGTGAGGTCATAATATGCTGCTGATGGTCATCTGACCGGGAGGAAGATGTTGGAGAGGACAATGTACTTGAAGTCTTAATAGCCCCGATGGGAAATGCTTTGGGAGTTGGGGCAGTTGTAAAAACGGATTGAATATGAATATCTTGCGTTTTCTTTGTAGTGTTGTGTATAATTTGACTTGCTTGAGAATTCTCAGAGTTTTCCTTGCGAAACAGTTGGTGAAGTTGCTGAAGACCACGTTTTAAAAGTGATTGTTTTGTGTCTTGGTATGTTGATTTGGCATCAACACTTTTATCGATGTTCTCAGATGATGTGGCTGGAATGCTGCCATCGCTTGGATGGAACATCTGCATTCTCTGCATATGTGTTACTTCTTTATTTATGGAATTTTTGTTATCTACGGCACTCGATATCCTTGGGATCTCTTGAGCTGTGCCGATGATGGTGTCTTGGTTTGAAAGTTGAGATTGAGCTACATAATTTTGCTCCTGGTCTTGATATGTGGGAGTTGTTGGCAGATCTTGCCAATTTGGTTGCTGTTTCTCTGGGATTGAATTATTCGGACCAGTTACGCCTGTAAACATATTCAGCGCTATAGCTGCATTGCGCTGTGCCGCTGTTGGCGGACGATCAGTCGAATCAAGACCGTATATCCCATTTCCAACTGGCGGTGCGTCTAAAGCTGAACCAGGCATTTGACCAAACTCAGGGAGAGTGTTCACCATCTCCGGCCCAAGGTTGAACAAGGGCGGTTTTTCTACAGGGTTATTATTACTATGCTTTGAGGCAATGCCCAGGAAGCCGCCCAGAGCTAACTTCTTTTGTGTTTCGCTCTGAGGTGACTTTTTAAGAGGCGCCTGAGGTGGGTTTTGATGTGAAGCTTGTGGTGTTGGTCGAGGTTTAAACATATCTGCTTTGTAAGGGACAGGTTTTGGAGTAGGAATTATCAAGGGGGACATTGTAGTCTTTTGTTCTACTGTGTCATACAGTATGGCATCCAAATCTGGAACAATTATTTGCGTGATCATCTGACCATTGACAACTTTATGAACAATCTGAGGTTTGTTGCTGTGATCATGGTGTGTATTTTGAACTGCTGTGTGATGACCTGTAGGCACAAGACCATGAGGTAAGAACGGACTATTGGGATCTGCGGGTGCATTGTTTGGAGGAGGAGGAACGTACATACTTTTAGGGCCGCGACTGTTTCTTTGATAAGGATCTGGTGGCTGTCCTAAATTAAGATTTGTCAGACTGGTTTGAGGTTGGTTGGGCCTAGAAAAACTATTTTGGTAACCTGTTGCCGAGAAAGGAAGAGGAACATTGCCGTTCGGAGCGTATACATGTGGGCTTCCACCTATTGGTTGGCTGTACAGATTTGGAGGGGTTAGTACATTTGGGGGGTTTGGTATATTTTGTGGGAACGGTGGCATCATATTGCTAGAGAATATATCATTGTTTGGCATTGAAAGATCTAAAAAGGACGGTGCTTGTGATCCCCCTCTGTTTTGGGCAGGGAAATTTTGCAAATTTTTTTGTTGTGTCATTCTGCCAGGCATCTTCGTGTGAATCTGCTTGTTTTGTTGATTAAAAAAGTTCTCTGGTGGTAACTGGAGAGGGTTCTGTTGTTGATACGTCGCCTGTTCTTGTGGAATGTTTTCTAGAAGTAGAGGTAGTGTGCCTTTTGATGTCCATGAATCTGTAACTGGTGGCGTCGGCAATTGTTTCGGTGACTGGGGTGAAGTTGTCATCTGTTGAACTCCTTGATTAGCTCTTGTCTTCTTTTTATTTTGTAGCCCTCTGCGGTTTAGAATTTTCTGTATCCGACTCAAGCCTTGCCGAATACTCGTTGAGGTCCGAGCTTCTGAGCGGTCAATGCCTCCACCGAAACCCAAGGTTTGCTGCCTGGATTTCTGTTCATGTGCAGCGGACGTAGCTGATTGAGACATTTGTCCCGATTGCGTGGAACTGGCTTTGGCAGCATTTTTCCTGCTCATAATTTGTCTTCTAAGCGCCTCTTTTGCCTCGGGAATCTTGTCCTCTGTCACTTTGCATCTGCTGCGCATGACCTTTGTGAAATATTAAAATATGATTTATCAATGGTTTTGTGTATTATCAGAAATGGTAGCAATATAACATCTCTAATAGGCCTCATAATTGCACTCATTCACATTTTTTTTCTTAATAACATTGCTGATGATTTATTGCAACATCAAAACAAGTCCTTTGTTTCGCTCTTCATGCGGAAAGTTTTACCTCGGATCCCATTAAAAAAGGCCTCTACAGAATGATATTATTTTTTTCGATATCGGTATTTAACACATGGAAGGAATGCTAAGGAGTTGAGTAGAATCTTATACATCGCTCAGCTCATGTGCTGATAATGGTTGTCTTTTTATCAGTTTTGTGGGTTTTTTTTTTTCTTAAACAAGGCATTTCTTCCCAAAATCCAATAAAACCAGCTTTCTTCTTCATAAACCAAAAGCCGAAAACGGGCGATGCTTGAAGCCGTTGCGTTTGCTCTTCAAGATTGTGAAAGAATGTTGGAGATTAAAAATGAAGATTATGATTGCGAGAAGTTACGAGGGATACTTCGCAGTTTGTGGATTTAACTGACATAAAGTGATTATCCAAACTGAACTGATTACCTGTATCATTGTGTCAATTGAAAGTCTGCTTGCCGACGTCATGACTCGAAGAAATGCGTTCTGATTGCGTGAACCCACGTAGGCCAATCCGTCATGTTCATTGACCTCTGTTACCTCTGTGATCTTGCTCGAGGTTGGGTCGTGCATACTGCGGATGATCCGGCCGTTGGCGTCCAACTCCACAGCAAGGCCCCTTCTATTGTACATCATCTTGAGCTGTTGCTCGCTCCGTCTCTGTTGGCAAAAACAAATCGACGATCAAAGCATGCAGAGACAAAACCACGTACAATTTTTAGCTTGGTCGGGAACTGAGATGCGTGTTCAAAGTTAGAGAGAGAGAGAGAGAGAGAGAGAGAGAGAGAGAGAGAGAGAGGTGAAGAGGGACATATTGCATACGAGAGATATTGAAGAGAGAGAGAGAGAGAGAGAGAGAGAGAGAGAGAGAGAGAGAGAGAGAGAGAGAGAGAGAGAGAGAGAGAGAGAGAGAAGAACCTGACTGGATATCGTGGAAGACAGAGTGTGATTAGAGGGAATAGCAAACGAAGACAAAGAAGAATGATTTTAAAAAAAATAACATAAAAGTAACGGACCAAAAAAGTAGGAAAAGATGAGACAACTTATTATCAAATTATTTCGCTAGTTAAAAAAACACACGTTGCAGAATTCCTCAAAGCGGTAGCATTTCATCCCCAATTTGGAAAGTTGGCATATCGCATATACAGAATGATGATACATACGATCTGACGACGGCACCAGTGCAAGTCTTGCAATAAACAAAAAAATAAAAGCATGGTCTTTTCTTCATAGCCATTTGAATCCGCAGAAAAATATAAGACAAGCATCACTCACCTTTATATTTTCGCTTGCACTATGGCCGTAGCTGTTTAAAGACACTCACTCTATTCTTTTATATATTTTGGGGGCGCACAAATTTATACCAAGAAAAATACACCAGAAATGAGGAAATTACAAAATTTACCAGCAAAATAGTTCTGTTTCTCAGATTCTGCGTACAACTGCAAGTTGTATGGAGCTCACCTGATCTATACGGCACAATTCCGTGGGATTTCATTACCTGTTGCGCTTTAAAAGTCGGTGTAAACATTCATTTTAATATTTTGGGGGCGCACAAATTTATACCAAGAAAGATACACCAGAAATGAGTAAATTACAATATTTACCAGCAAAATAGTTCTATTTCACAAATTCTGCGTACAACTTCAATTTGTATGGAGCTCACCTGATCTATGCGTGGGATTTCATTACATGTTGCGCTTTAAAAGTCGGTGTAAACAGGATCCAATTAGGTGCAACATATAAACTCGGGCGCTTTAGAATTTTTTTAAAGCATTATATTTTTTTAAACTATTGAATTAAATATGATTATGACTATGGTATTTCCTCACTATAATGTAGTGCATAAAAATGATGATTTGTACATTATTTTGGAAACGCATACCGTGTAATCTAAAAGCGTACATTGCAATTGAAGGAACCGTTTTAGACATAGAAATGTTTATTGACGTCTAGAACAACTTTTAAAACACGAAGACCTTTACCTTAGCGAGGAAATTTCTGGCTGCCGGTTGAGCTGAGTATTGATCTAGCACCGAAATGTCACCTTGGTAACGAGGGAAGGTGAGGCCCACCCAGTAGCCAGCCTCGCTTGTGCCCTTGCTCGCCTGACGAATGTGCTGTGGCATGCCAGGAAGATTTTCAATGAAAAATGACTTAAAGAAACGTCGATCTTTGCTGAGCTCAACCCTGTGGACAAGAGGGTTGAAAATTAATGTATTTGTTTCAATGTGTTACTGTAACATTATTCGTGAATGTCTGTCTGTCTCGTTCATACACCTTTAGAAATAATTAATAATAGATTTTAATGTTGTAATAGATGCTAAAATATTAACCTATAAATGCTGAAATACCTCTGTTGAAAACAGGACTTAATGAGGAAAAAAATTTATTACCAAAAATTTGGCAACTGAAATTCACATGGACGTGTCGTTTAAGGCATTTTCAGTAAAAGATAGATGGATATTAAAAATATCTTTGAGAGATCAATTAAAAATCTATTTACTCCTTTAGGTGAATTCTGTTTTGTTTTTTGTTTGTTTTTCCCCCATGATTGATGACGGAGAATGCTATGAACCTTATGGGCCGCGAAGAAATCAAACGAAACAGTGTTACGAGAAGCTGACACAACAAGATTACTCATAAATAGTATATGTAAGCGCTAGGCAATCTTTTTTGACCATGTGATGAGAAGGTCAAAAGAAAACGCATCAGGGAAAATCAGCGAGAAAAGATCTTGGATGGACTAACAAAGAAGCTAAATGCAGGGCGAGTGACAGATGCACTAAAAGTGACGAGGGATCGAGATGCGTGGAAGGTCATGATCGCCTACACTAAAGAGCAGGACACCTGATTGATTGACCCTTCTACGTGTGTCTTGACCCACTTTCAAACTAAAATGCATCTAGATTTCGTTGAGGTGTAGTTGCTGTAATATGGGTTTGAAAAAAAAAACACTCATTATTATGTTATGATTTGCAAACACATGGGAGGTTTTGTCAGTAGATTTGTCAAATCCGAATTCTTGCAAAGCTAGGCTTTACACAAAGGAGAGAAAAAAAACTTTAATCGACATAGATTCTACGTCTACCTTTCGATGAAAAAAAAGGTTGCGCTTCCTTGTTTTTTAATAAATTGTACTTATATGTAATTAGCCCCCCCCCCCCCCCCCGACTCTTACTCGATTACCTGTATTTGATCTTGTTGCTCATTATTTAACCTCATAGTAAGGAAATATCCTTCGGAAAATTTAATCCCTTTACACCACACATTCGAATCCATTGAAAATTGATTGACCGACCATAATTGCTGTGATACATTTCTATAGAGTTAAAATAATATGCCATTGTATTGCTATACGATTTACAAGCATGTCAGATAATGAATGATTCTTTAGTTGGTTGCAGTTGGGGCTTTCATGAACGGAAAGAGAGATGTCTGAGGAAAATGCACGTCTGCCCCGGCTACCTTTTAATTGATGTAGAATTAATGTTCAATTCTTGAATAGCGTTTGAGTCTGAAAATATGACGGATCAGTTTGGAAATATTCTAAGATGAATGGCAGGCCGATCTCATTTGTGTGAAAATGGTGTAACCTTACACGGATAGCCAAGTGCACAAGACAGCAAAATGAACATGAACCTTGGAACTTAAAAAAAAAATATTATGGAATGATAAAAACAAACTGTGTCGCAAACCTGTAAATCCTTGATCTTGAAGCCTCTGACACCAAGAAAGCTCTCTTGTCTATGGTAAGTTCCAAACCAGATGGATACGCCAGTCCAGCCATTATTTCCTCCACTTGACCGGTGGTGGGATTGAGGCCTAAAAGTCTGGTTACGATAAGTTGAATTAAATTTCTTATTAACTTGTTTGGATTAATGAATCCTTTAAAAATCATTATTTTATTGGCTGCATGCGATTCTTTATAGTTATCTTAAGACATGTGTGAGATCATAAATTTGCAACTGCACCAGATGTATGAATGTAAGATTAGTATACTTGAAATCCCGTCTGCCGTTGATATTTTAGCTATATCTAGCATTCAAGGGTCAAATTCATCTCGCTTTGAAATACAAATCTACAGAGAGCTATTATCGACACGTACATAAATTGCAAATACAATGAGAAAACCGTGCAATTTGTGAAACTATTTGTGACATGAGACTTGGAAAAATCTGAAAAACGCTCCAGTATGTCAATATTGCATGTTACCCATATCTTTTGTCTGGCTCACTTGTTGTAAATGAGCCTATTTGTAATATGTGGCCTTTTCCTTGTAGGCCAAATCGGAGATAGTATTTATTTTTCCCCCCAAACCTATAATTTGGACAAGAGTTTAAAGCATAAAAATAACGTGTGTGTTAAAAGTAAAGAGTAAACTTGTTCAAACAGACATTTCTTTCTAACTTTTTATAATTTTTATAAAATATGTAGCCTAGAGCCCCGAACAGAAAGACTGAATCATACCTGCCGTCTGCTCGACCCTCAAACATAATCCAGAATCTGCTGGCGTAGTCGAAAGTTGCACTGGCGTCGCTGATGAGTATTCTGCCATCAGGCAGCTCCATTAAGTCACTCAGGTACTGGCTGGGCCGCCCGTTGACCACAGTTTTAGAGTTGTAAAGCTGTCTTGTTACACCTAGGAAGTTGATGAAGTGGACAATAATGTCATTATTATCAGCAACTTTAATCATCCTCATTATTGACATTATCATCACCCTAATTATCCTCATTATCGACATCTATATCATTTTGATCGTCACTATTATTTTTCTTCATTGTCAGTATTAACATATCAACACATTTGCATCAAAAGTTATCACTATCTTGATTAATGTTATCACTGAGGAGGCTAGGACTAGCCGCTATTAATAATACACAGAAAATGGTTCGGAAAAAAAATTCTCTAGCTTACGGAGGAAATTATTGTTCCATTAGTGTGCATCAACTAAATTTAATTTCGATGCCACAATCAGTCAATGCATTTTGTTTGCGTTTCAACTTTCATATAAATTTCCACACCAATTTGTTTCATCCTTTTGGTGCATTTATTTTTCTTCTTATGTGTGTCTCTTTTTAAAGTTTTATTTGGATTTTCAAAATTCACCTGTAATTGGGTGTACCTCGAATACTCCTCTGTAAGCGTCCAAAACAAGAAGCGTTCCTCTTGAGCTAAGACGAATGCTGACAAGGTGGCCACACTCGTTAGGTCCATCTTTAGAGGAGGAGTGAAAAGCAAAGGAAATATTTATGGTTTTCCATGCAAGTTAATAGTTTTTGCCTTGAAATGCAGATGTATAACAGGAAATGTGTAACCTTGTATTTGTTGACATCACTTTCGTTACTTTTTTGTTTCTTTTTTTTTCCTTGGACATACATATTATTTTCCCTTTTCCCCTTCAAAAATAGAAATTATTTTGATTGACATCTTGAATCTGCCATGCAAACGGAAGCTAAAGATCCCGGGAAATACTCCAGATAAAGATCTGTTGCTCGAAAAGTTATTATTATTAATTTTTTTCTAAATTGCTATTATTCTTATTCTTATTCTTATTCTTATTCTTATTCTTATTCTTATTCTTATTCTTATTCTGATTCTTATTCTTATTATTATCATTATTCTTATTCTTATTCTTATTCTTATTCTTATTATTATTATTATTACTATTATTATTATTATTATTACTATTATTATCAGCATTATTATTACTATTATTATCAGCATTATTATTAGAGTTATGAGTTAAGTAATAAATAATGCAGAATGAATATGAGGGATGTAGAAAACTTACTGCACGACCGTGGCGCCAGATCAGCTATGACAACTGGCGTGCAAGGCACCACATTCACTACCGTACCAGGGGCCGTTACGGCGAAGATCTCCTCTGAAAAAGTCGTGAAAAGAGAATTGGGGTGAGCTGAGTAAAAGCTGTGTTCCATAATGCTGCCATCAGACAAGTTGTAAAAGTTGATAAAGAAAGATATCTGACGGTAAATTTTTCTAAAGAATAAAGGTAGAGTACATTTATTTATTGTTCAGTCTTAAGATTAAAATGCCCTTTCATCAAGCACAATAATATTTTTTTTAAAAACTGCTATTACAAACGGGCTGAGTAGGGCCTACAACAGAATTTGATTTCAAAACGTGTGTTTTGTCAGTCCAGTCATAAAGTTAAAAAGACAGCGAGATGTTCACAATGCAATTAAAAGGCTTTTCTCTAAACTAACAGAAAAAGAAGTTGGGTTCAAGTAGCAGCTATTTTTTCCCATCAAATTTATTGGCATGGGGAATAACGATTGTTATATTTTAAGACGTCCTCCCAGTTTACTAGGGAGAGAACGGGCGGAAGCTTCTGTTATTTCTGACACTTAAATCTCGCCATGAGGTCTCCAAGGATTGTGGGATATGAAGTTCAAGACAAGTCGCGCCATTGGATGAGTTAAAAAAAAAAGATGCGAAAACGTCATCACCATGAGCCTTGTCCGCTGGGAGTGTCGCCACACTCATTACTTTGTCATTTTTGAAAAGTGAATCTTGCTTTTTTTTAGATGTGGCTTTTTAGTTTGTTAAAAAAAATATTGTCTGAGAATATGAAAGAGAAAATTCCCTCAAAAGTAGCACAAACCACTCCTGAACCATATTACTGATATAATCTAGAGAAAGCTATGAATTTTCCGCAATTTTGTACTGGCTGAGCCAAAACTTGATCCACTGCTTGAAGATACAGTGTACTTTTATCACCCAGTAAGCCTTCCTCTTGTTTTAATTGCGCTCTAAATTTTGAAAATCTCAATAATTTCTTCTTTCAGATTATTCCAATGTCCAGCATTGATTTAGTCATCTTATATGAAAGACATCGACGCCTGAAAAGGCCTTCTTATGAGTAAACAAATTCATTTGTTAAGCAAAATGTTTGAATATAATTCATGGATAAAAAGCAGTAAATGAAGAAAACAAATAAATATACACTGTACTGTATTTATACCTTAAGAATAATCCAGTATACATGTTTATTGAGCTGTTTGCTTTAAACTGGGTACTCATATTTTGCGTCAAAATTTTCCAAATCTATTTTAAGATTTTTTTTAAACGTATCATATAAGAAGACCTACGATTTCAGCAAAAAGGGCATGATGTTGCATTGCCTTTCAGGAATTCATTGCTGCGCATTCATTTCAATTTACATAATAATGAACTTTAAAAAAAGATAATTATGAAGATAAGTTTTGATTCTACACGGGGCAGCTACTAATTTTTGGAAGCCTTGATTTTACATATTAATTAGCCCACTATTCTTATCGTCAGAAGATTCTTTAGTTCTAACAAAATGATCTATCGTTAGCATTGATAAATTTCATCTTTCTCGCTTCAAGGTCGAGAGGTGGAAATTTTTACATTAAATTATTCTGGTTTATGCATAAAACTCCTGCACAGTTGATGGCAGTCATTGTAACATCCCACGTCTTCTGTCATAGAGCAACCTAGTATTAAAGACTATTTACAAAGGTTCTGTCTGTACTTAGATTCTACTGTCACACCACAGGCACCTTTCTCAAATTAACATGTTAAATGAACTGGCAGTATGCCAATCCAATCAGACTGACCGATTTTCCTTCTTTCTTACTTCTAGGCTTATGATAGTGGACAGTGCTCATCCAAATCTCAATTACAGAGTTTATATAAAATTTGGCGGCGCGTTGGTGATGTGGCATCGATCTCAAAGTGTCTTTATTGACTTTCTGCAGCGTCTGCAAAGAAGACTTCGTAAGAAAGGAAGAGAGCGAAGAAAAGGAAATCTAAAAAAACTTGCGAACCAATTTTCACTGGAAGAAAGGATGTGTGGTACATTCACCACTATCCTTACTTTTGAACCTTTTCTTCTCCTTCTTAATTTATTTTAGACTTAAATTCTGGTTGAAACGACCGTCATTTTCAAGCAATCAGATCATAAAATTATGTGATAAGGCGCTGACAACAAATAACATATGTTCCTCACACAATTGTATTTTCACAGTGATGGGTTTAGTCAGTACTTTAAAATTAATATTCTCTAAAGCGAGATCTATGAATGAAGCCATTATTGTGCTGTTACCATAATTCAAACATTAATTTTCTTGTCCTAATACAGTCTTTCATGTCTTTACTTTATTTATTCATTTTAATGAAGTGGGCCATTTCATAACTATACATCTTCGAAAATCCTTTTTCCGTTTTTCGATTTAATCTTTAAAGTTTCTGGCCATAATGTTGCTAGTTTAAGAGACGACAAGTTTTATCAAGCAGTAAAAAATAAATTATAATGAAAAGAAACCATGAACAGACTACAAAGGGATGCTGTTAGCATTGATCAAGAACCATCTACATTATTCTCAGGCAGCTTGTCTCAACTACTCTCTCAACAGCAATGTTCATTGTTTTGACCTGATGCCGACGACTAGAGCAAGACAAAAAAAAAAAACAAACCTTGACAGTCTTCATACAAAAGCAGGTCATGGCGTGACAGGTAGTGACACCACTACCACAGAATAACACGCCTGGTTTTGAAGGGTTTACGGCCTCAGGCAGCCAGACCTCCAGTCTCGTGAATGCTTGAACATAATCTCTGCTCCACAGGTTCATCAAACTCCTGGCTCTCTCTCTCTCTCTCTCTCTCTCTCTCTCTCTCTCTCTCTCTCTCTCTCTCTCTCTCTCTCTCTCTCTCTCTCTCTCTCTCTCTCTCTCTCTCTCTCTCTCTCTCTCTCTCTCTCTCTCTCTCTCTCTCTCTCTCCATATGGATATCTTCGGCAAACTTAGGCGTCGTAAGAACAACAAATAGAGCTTTTGTATAATTTATTCTATTTAAGATCTTCTGGCATGCTATATGCCGTGGAAGCATTTGGTGCAATGCAGTGTGGAGAGATTATTATATACCTGTATGTTTAATGATTGTACTGATGATCGTTGTGTTGACAGCAGGGACATCAACTTTAAATAGTTCAAATTTATATTATTTTCATTCTCAAACAAGGTCTTAACTCGTTTTCGACTGAAAAGAGCACGCATATATCTTTTCTTGAGGAGTTTCACGGAAAAGCTTAACTAGATAACAACTTCAGCTGTGGGGTTTAGCCTGTGTCAAGCGCTAGATCTTTCTAAGACTGGCATGAATAATCCGCTGGACACTACATGAAACCATCTGCGCTCAACATGCTCAAGGCTGGTTAGAACTGGAGAGATGTTCTTTGAAGTCTTGTTCTAACTAAAAATCGGTTAATTTATTTGCCCAGGTCATTTTCAGACACAATGCCATGTTTCAAAGAGGCAGCAAAGTTTCGATGTTTCGTTTATTCCAGTTTTTCAAATGTTCAATACTTGTGAAAGATGCATAAAGGGAATCACTGTAAAGAAATTATACAGGAAAATTAATCATATGAATTTTTTTTTTATTACTGCTAATTATATTTTTAACTGCTCAATGAATGCGAGATCACCGGACAATCTTTTCCATTTGACATTTAATTTGCCGCAAGCCTTCAAAAATGTGTACGAATACATAAAGGAGGCTAAACTATTGGGCATATGTAGTTATATGCGGATATAAAATATTTCTAGAAGAGCATTTGTTGATTTTTTTTCAGCACCTGCGCTCTAATTGTATTTTTTTTTTCAGGCTAAGAGTAAGATATTTTCATCCTCCAGGATTTCTTCTTTTTTATTGCTTTAAGAGTTATTAGAATGTTCAAAGAGCTCCAATGTCCTTCAAAATTTCATTAACATACAAACTGACTTATTTAACTTACAAGAAAGCATTGGAGAGCAGATCAGAAATGATTGCGAAAGTTGCACCACTGATAAAGTCTTTTCCTGTAAATTGGTTCTTCTTTTATCCAGTGCCAAGAAAGCTTCAGAAAGAATCTTTAGTTTTGTTTTTGTTTTTCCGACGGACTGAAAGCTTCGTCTGGATCCATGACAATTTATTCGACAGCCGACTTAATGAACTTTAAACACGTTGTCATCATTACCTAGAGGACTCGACGAAAAGAGCCTTGCATTCTTAATAACAGACTCGTCGTTTTCTGATTTTCAAACCATCTGAAAACGCATCTCCCTACCTAAAACTGGCTACTTTGTATCGTGGATGAATACATTGAGCTCTCTTGTGCTGCATGATTATGCTCATATGTTGACAGTGCGAGGGTATAAAAAAACTACTGTTTTATATAGTTTGTATTAGTATTTGCATTGAATTTTGTATTAGTTGCAATGATCTTATTTAGCATCAGAGAATCTACGCGGGCGGCTTAGCCGTTTATGCAGTCAAAACACCAGTACAGCTGACAAAATACATTTTTTCTTCGTGACATAACATATAAGCTATCCAAAAAACAGCAATAAAAATCTTGAATTGAATCGAAATTTCTTAGAATTGCAGCTTGAAGATGAAGTGAATACAATGGAGTTTAGATCTTAACTTATGATGGATCTTGCTCATTGATAAAACCGTAGGCCATGAAAGTCAAGCAGGAGAACAAAATGACACACAAGGATCCATAAATGATTCTGTTAAAAGCACTAATATAAAAATGTTTGTTTTGGAGTAGCATGAAAAAAGTTAATAAGATCTCTGTCACGTCCTTTTAGAGAGGAAATGGAAAAACCATCTTCAGATATTTAACAAACTTCCAATTGTAAGGGGTGAGAATAGGACCTGGTCGTGATAGCCAGAAAAACAAAATTAATGTCAGAACTTGAAAGACTCCGATTTGTGTGTAGTCAGGAACATCAAGCAGAAGTACACGTTTATCAAAACAATCCCACTTCTCTACAACTAGCTGGTCGAACTGGCTAGAGCAACTACCCCTCCCCCCACCACACACACTTTTTACACAAATTATAAATACTTTTGAGGACCTTATTATGCAAGCTGAAATGATATAAATGAGTAGTAGTAGTAGTAGTAGTAGCAGTAGTAGTAGTAGTAGTAGTAGTAGTAGTAGTAGTAGTAGTAGTAGTAGTAGTAGTAGTAGTAGTAGTAGTAGTAGTAGTAGTAGTAGTAGTAGTAGTAGTAGTAGTAGTAGCAGCAGTAGAACAGTAGTAGTAGTAGTAGTAGTAGTAGTAGTAGTAGTAGTAGTAGTAGTAGTAGTAGTAGTAGTAGTAGTAGTAGTAGTAGTAGTAGTAGTAGTAGCAGTAGCAATATAGTAATAGAAGTAGGAGTAGGAGTTATCGTAGACTTTGTACAGTTGAAAAAAGTATTGTCACGTCTAGGAATGATTTCATTCATTTCAAAGAGATAAGGACATTGACTGGGAAAGGAGGAGATGTGGTTAGGTTAGTCACAATAATGTTCCTATGGCTTTTTGTAAAGATTACCAAAAGGAAACTCATCGAGCCAAAAATAAAAAATAAGTGGAGACACAAGGTAGAAAGAAGGGGGAGAGAGAGAGAGAGAGAGAGAGAGAGAGAGAGAGAGAGAGAGAGGGGGGGAGGGGGGACGGAGGGAGGGAGAGTGATTTATTTCTCTTAGTTGCTATAACAAGGTTTCTGGCTCTGATTTGTGACTTGCTGTCTATCTAATCACACATACCTTTATACCTAACGTAACTGTGAGGTGCACTTATGTTGCCTTCCTGTCCTCGCTCTGCTTCTGCCAGGATAGCATTGCTCCTCAAAGGTCCGCTCAAAAATGGTGGAAGCGGCAATCTAACGGTGACAGAAATTATGAACAGTTTGCATATGAAAAATAATGTGAAGATGTCTACGTAGATTTAAGTTGAAATGAGTAAAAAAAAAAAAAAAGGATTTAATATATGCTTTTCCACCGAAGTGGCCAAGGCGCTTTACAAAGTTTCTCTGATAAATCATTATAAACCAAGAGTTCCAGCCATAAGAATCAGAGCCCCACTAACGTACATACAAAATATCACACTGTATATAGTCGTTTTGCATTTAAAAGAAGAGACTAAATGTGCGAATAGAACCATTTCCAATGGGTTTAACATTGCATATGATCGAGCCAACTTTCGGACACAGACATCTTTAACCGAGAGCCGAGAATCTACCACTTGACCAACATGCTACACAATCACAACTCGGAGTGATAATTTATTCATGTGTTGCTGATATTTTATTTTTTTGACTTGTGGATTAAGGTGAAAGTCAAATTACATTTTGGCAACGCCATTGTTTGCTTTCGTAGTGCTTGTTTTTATTTTCCTCAACGTTTCGGGGTTTATCGCCGTGGTGGCTTCATTATTTCACGAAACAGCAATTCTTTTTGCATATTTCTTGAATTAATGATAATTTTCTCTCATTATTATTCTTGTTTATCCTGCTGCGTCACCCGCTTCATCTTCTTTTTTTTTCTTTTCTCTCGTTCTTCTTCTGACTCATCTTTTTTTCCTTTCGGATTTTTTTTCTACTTTTTTACTTTTTTTTCTTTTTTTTTTTTTAACATTTTCTTCAATACATTATCCTCGTCTTTTTCTTTAATAGACCATTATATCAAATTTTACTCTCCTTTTTCTCCTCCACCCACTCCTCCTTTGCCTCTTCTTCCTCGTCCACCCTGTTACTTTCCTCCTCCTCCTCCTCCTCTTCCTCCTCCTCCTCCTCCTCTTCTTCTTCTTCTTTTTCTTCTTCTTCTTCTTCTTCTTCTTCTTCTTCTTCTTCTTCTTCTTCTTCTTCTTCTTCTTCTTCTTCTTCTTCTTCTTCTTCTTCTTACTCTTCTTCTTCTACATAGTGTATTTCACTTTTATCTCTGTCAGCGCTCTCATTCCCTAGTTTGGTTTTCTTTAAATCAAAACTAGTATCTTTCATAATTACTATTGAGAGATTTTAATAACTTTAGAGGCTAACAGGGAAACTTTTCAGAGAATTTTACTATTCAGGAGTAAAATCAATCTTTGAGACTCATACGGATAGGCCTGCCCTATTTCAAAACATCTCCTGGTAATACAGAGACAGAGGAGTCGAAAACGGAGGGGGTGGGGGGTGGGGGGGTTGGGGGGGGTGGGGGAGGGGTAGATTCCGTCTAGATCTATCTTTGGCTTGTCGAGGGTCTTGTGATACCTATAATTGTACAGATTGTATTCGTTTGCCTCTTAATCTGAAAAGAAACAGATATTCAACTAAAAAGAACTCAGTTTCAAAAACAAAACTAATTAAGACAATGTTTCGACGTTTCCAGTATTGTCTGTGACCTTCTACGATTAAGTAACAGGTCAGAATTTCAGGTCATTGAGGTTTATAACAACACATAATTAACCCACTCACCCTCCCTCTTTCCACAATCTCTTCTCTTCAAGAAAAGCTCTGATTAGGCCCACAAGTAAGTGCTATAAATTCCCTCCGCATGAGATTATTCTTAAAATTCAGGACTATTGTAAACATACTAATTTAAAAAAGAAATCATACAATAAATTAAAATAGATTGAGATTGTCATTATCGCTACTTACTGAAATGAAACGGCGTGTATTTCGGCTGCATTGTAGCGAGGCAGAAGTATACTTGAGAGAAGGATGGCGAGCATCAGGGGTGTAGCTGTTCTTCTCATTTCTTTGGATCTGTTGTCTGGATGAAGCTCCTCCATCCCTGGGAAGCCAATGTTTACTTAATCGTGTTAATGCGTCGATACATTCTTGATTTTACTTCGTTTTAATGACTTTCGAGAAATGTCGTGAAGATGGAACTATTACAGCAGGCTCAGCATAATCGGATTGAGATAAATATATCTAGTTAATGCGTCAGATTAATTTCGTACTTCTCTCTTCATTCTTCTCCTACCAACCAAAGTGAGCATCAAATCATAAAAAAAATATATATATTTTTAGGTATATTAATAATAATCCAAATATACCTCGGTCTTCTTCCTTCCCATTTCTCTTTCCATTTCATCTGTTTCTAAGAGGAAGAATTTGAAACTTTTGAATATTTAGAGCTGCTTATTAGTTTCTACCATTTCCACATTTCATTAAAAAATTTCCATAAATTATTTTTTTAATCTTTCATGAACCGAATTACTTCTTATTGAAATTTGGCTGAAGAATACTGAAAGTGTATTGTTGAAATTGTCTCCAAAATAATCGTTTCAGGATTTATTCCTTCAATCACTGCTATTTATTTTTGAAGCTCTTGTGTTGATATCCTAAAACATAAACGGCAAACCTGCAGTTCCGCACATACACGCAAATTTTCCAATTCGAATGGCTTTTACAAATAATTTTCTTTTTTTCTTTCTTTCTTTCTTTTTTTAAGTGTAATCTGTCCATAAAATTCACACAGAAGATTTCTCTATTTTGCATGTTCTTTTACGGTGTCCTTCACAATTTAAAATATCTTACAAATTTTATTGAAAATTAAACATCTGTATTATTATGAGTCTTTCTGTATAGAAAAAGAGATGACTGGAATGAAGAAATTTATATGGCAACGAACATGGTTGATTAAAATAAATATGTACAATCCTAATCTATATCCATTTAAACGTTTATTATCCTATTGTACAAATAGATGGGCAGTTATACATTCCCGCCAAGTAGTGCACATCTTAGCACGTTTTATTTGTATCTACACTGTCTTATAATGAACGTGTAGAAGGACCTTTGTACAGACATAGTAGAAATACGATTTGGATGATTAAAGTTTCTTTGTTCAAACAGTTTGACGCCAGATTCACACATAAAATCGTCACTAAATGGATGCTTATCAGGTAGACACGTTATCCCTGACAATCTTCTAGAGTTTGGTTGTTTGGTTGATTTGTTGTTTTTTTTAATCAATATCTAAACTACGGTGACAACAATGACAGAATGCTTGGGGAATCACAATAAAGATTTTGTTGATTTACAGTATATGTGTGGTTGTATACATTTGTTTTTTCGTGTCCTTGCTGGGGTTTAAGACAATGGATCGAAAACGCACTCTTTTGTGACAAGGGGAAGGACATCATGTGTTAACAAGATCAGGAATATAGCTACAAAATTATGGTAGAGAAGTTGATGTGAAAAACATAGATTCTATATCACGAGCTCAATGTTGAACTGATGCATAATAGAATAACACCTTCAGCGTGGAAAGGGAAGAGGGAAAGAGCAGTGAGAATTGATATGACCAGTACAAAGTTCTTGTAGTACCCGGTAGTTAAGAAAATATATAAAAAGTTTAAACGTTTGCAAAAGCGACAAAGGGATATATATAAATTATATATACGTTGTTTGCGGATTCTTTGCTTTTTGTGTGATATAATATGTCCAAATCAAATAAAATACAAGCCATTTCCTCAGACTATGAGAAAAATCACTTTCAAAGTTGGGGTCCTATACTCATCAAGTGACATGAGTTTTTAATTAGCGACGAAATGATCCTGCATAGTAAATCTCTACTCGTGATGACCTAGACTTGCAAGAGATCTCATTCCATAAATCAAGCATGGTATCCTTTTGTCAAGATTCTACTTAACAATCGCAATGGAACAATGACTTGTATACCATATTTACTAAAAATTTTAAGTGTATTAAGATGTCAGTGGCTTCATTTTTTTTTTTTTTTTTTTAAGTTTGGTCCTTTTGTTGCACATCTTTGAGATTCATATCAAATGGCTTAGTTCTGAAAAAGTGTAAGTTATACGTGTCAACTTAATATTTTTTTAAAGCTTTTTTTTACATCAAAATTGAAAAAAGTAAAGGACACTTCCAAATGCGAAACAAAAATTAACGGTATTGATTAAAAAAGTATCAATAAAGTGCGGGAAAGTGGAAACGATCGAAAGCAATGAGAGATCTTTAGCGTATTTCTGTGACATGAAAAATTCATGACTCGCGTACCTTAAAAACGAAAACTTCTTTTAAGCACATTGAGTGAAATGGTTTGCACTTAGATACCTAAACCACTTTAAAGTACTAAAACCTATTATTCTAATGCTCAGAGGGGCGAAAGGTTAAGAAACAGAGTACTGGTCACATTTACAGACAAGATGAAAATGTGCACTACAACAATAATGTAGTACTACAGATATTCTAGAAGGAGAGGAGGAAGAGGAGCAGGAGAAACATGAAGAGGAGGAGGAGGTGATGATGATGATGATGATGATGATGATGGAAAAGAAGAAGAAGAAGAAGAAGAAGAAGAAGAAGAAGAAGAAGAAGAAGAAGAAGAAGAAGAAGAAGAAGAAGAAGAAGAAGAAGAAGAAGAAGAAGAAGAAGAAGAAGAAGAAGAAAAAGGAGTAAGAGATGGATGAGGAGGGGAAGAGAAAAGAGGATTAGATGGAAAAGAGTGATGAGTAAGCGAGGCAGGGAGAGGGTATAAGGGGAGGTCAGGAAAAAAGGATAAAGAGAGACTGCATGATTATAAAAGTTGGAGGGAAGCTAGAGAAGAATAAGCAGACTATGCAAGCTGAGAAGAAGATAGTTATGAAAGACACATTATTCACATAAGTCTCAGCTAAGACAAGTTTGCTAAATCTTTTCCTACCTGAGTGGGGAGAAAAACCAGTGGCTCGACCTCCTAATGTTTACTTTTTGTCTGTAAATGAATTTGGAGGCTTTGATAGGTTCTTATACATACCGGTATGGATTGATAGATAAAATAACAGTTAGCCTAACTGTGTTTAGGAACATAAAATTATGTATTTAAGACAGAAACCAATTATGCAACTTCATTGTAGTTTTTATTGTATGGTTATTGTTGTTGTTGTTGTTGCTGTTGTTTTTAGTTGGGTTTTTTTTTTTTTTTTTGCTTTAGAAAGCTGACAAACCAATTCTTCATTCTCTCACTTCTTTCATTAAAGAGGAATGTCAGTCCTTTGCAACTGTGCTCTTTTGTGTGCTTTCAAATCCAATTTCAAAATTGAAATAGATTTAAAAGATGAATGAAAACTGCCAAGAACCTTTAGACCTTGTCTATAGTTCTTTACGAACATAACCCACAATAACTTATTTCAATACAAGATTTCAATATTTGCGATTTACACTTGGTTTACTTTCTTAACATTCACTCTCAAATGATACACTCAGTTACATTACATGCTATGAGAAATATGACAGCAAATGTTACTTTCTTAAGTTATACAAAATTTAATTTACTATATTTCTCATCCATTTTATACTTTTGTCTGGAATTTAACATGCATTAAAAATGCAATCGACGTTTCGATAAAGAAAGAAAAGGTGCTGTATAAATTATAAGCTATAGCAGTCAGGAACTCTTCAGTTAGGATAAGAGTAAAAATAATCATTCTCAATTCCATTTTGTAATAAGACTGGGAAATCTTATTTTGAAGTAGATTAAAAAAATATTGATTTCTTATGTATTTTTTAATTTAAAGGAAAAAACTTACCTTTGCCTTTTTGATATCGGAAGCGAAGAAACTTTCGCTAGAATAAGTTACACGTTCTTTGGTTTAAAAAAAATAGTTAATTAAACGTTTTCATTATAGGACTACTCTTGATAATTTGGTATTTTGTCATTGAATTAAAAAAAAAACGTCGATTATATTTGATCTTGTTATTCATAGAATTACCATGGCACATCTAATTGATCGTTGTAATTGGTGTATAGAGCGATTGACTGATCCTTGTCATTAGACAGTCTATGCTCGCTTAAGAGTTTTCATTACGCCTTTCTACATCGTCAAAATGTGTTTTGAATACATAAGCTCGAAATTGTTTCTTCTTTCATCTTCGTTTAAGTTAAGAACCTTTACTTTTGATGAAAAATAGATCGATATCATTATATCAGGTCAGTTTTTTTTTTGTATGTGTGTGTCGGTGTATGGTATGTGTTTTCTGTTTATTTATTTTGTCTTTTGAACGATGCAAACTAATTCATCGTTCTGAAAAATTGATCACAAAAATTTAAACAATCGATCTATGATCTGTTCCAGTTCGTTCAAGCAATGCACATCATTAACTTTATACCGCAATTTGTTTTTTATGCTTCGAAATGCCTTCCTTACAGTTTAAATTATGTTTTGAATACCGGAAACTAAAATCGGTAAAACAGAATCATAAAAAAATGACCAAGGCACAGTTGTCAAAGAGTAGATCATACCTGTGCAGCACGAAGGTTTTAACTGAGATAGACAGGTTGGTACCTCAACATGACATATAGAGGAAGTGGTGACACGACTGCTGGACCAGGGCCAGTCCAGGTAGATTCTGATGAAGCTCAGGTAGGTTTGATGTAAAAAATGTGCCGAGACCTCATACTAGTGTTGAGCTGAGTCCTCATTATGACGACATCACATTGGTTTCTCTCTGTACTCTGTGCGAAACAACAACAACAACAACAAAATTGAAATATTGAGTAACATGTTATGGGCACCATGATTGGTGAAATTTAAACTGAAGGACACCTGCAAATTTGTCGAGTTTTTAGACCGCCAAACCGAGTTAGCTTAGAGGTGGTGCTATGAATAACGACATTTCGAGATAATATATAAATCTTGTCATTTCAACGTAAAAATCGTGAGAAAAAGAAGGAAAGTGGGGTGAGAACGTTAAGTCGTATTTTTGTAAAACATATAAGTGCCATCAGAAGAATAAAGTGGGGAAAGAGGGGAGGGGGAAGAAAAAGAGAAAGAGAGAGAGAGAGAGAGAGAGAGAGAGAGAGAGAGAGAGAGAGAGAGAGAGAGAGAGAGAGAGAGAGAGAGAGAGAGATTGGGAGGGGGGCAGAGTGAAGCGCTAAAACAAGCTAGCGTGTGAATGTGTATATGAGACAGAGAGAAGGAGAGGGGAATAGACATAAAATATAAACATGCATACAGAAATAAGTTATTTAACCTATCTACCTATCTATTAATCTTTGAATTTCTTTTTATTAATCCATATGATCTACCTATCTATCTTTATATCTATCTATTTATGTATGTGTGTGTATATATATATATATTTATATATAATATTTATAAACTTGCCTATGTTTTTACTTATCCATTGGTCTACTTAGCTATCTATAGTTTCAATTATTTTTACATAATACCACAATCGCTCTTATCAAGGTGAAGCAGTTCATGTAACGAGTATTATTGTACATGACAAAAGAAAATTTCCGTTGAATATTATAATTTAAAAGTCGCTATCGATAAAATTTGTCATTGTTAAGGTAGGGAAGACTTTTGTTGATTTCTTCAAGGGAGTAGTGCATTATTTTTTAGAGTGCTTCCTTCAGCTAGAGTATAATTTTTTAAAAATGTGAACTGATTAATTATGATAATGTAATTCAAAAAAGCGTGACGCCATTGAATTTTTGTTTCCAATATAAATAGATATAGATATATCTGCCTGGATTTAAAAAAAAATTTTTTTCTTAAATCATTTCATTTCAAATCAAATCATCAACTATTGTTTCTGCTTTTACTCTCATATCAAGTAACAGCGTCTGCAATGAGTATTTTTGTAACAGTTCTAAGTAGCCTACTTTCGCTAAAGCTTCGATTATCAGGCTGCCCAAATTGGCTCTGGAGTTAGACGTAAGTCTCAGTCTTGAAATGTTTAGAAGTGTTCTTTTCCCTGCTCTATTTTCCACAAAGACAGAACTATTTTGTTTAACCGAAACGATACCCCAGCTCTCAATGGTTAAGAGTCATACGTTAGGCCTACTTAATAAAAAAAAATCAAGAGGCTTCCGGAATATCATTGATTCTAAGATAAAGACGGAGAGAGTCACCTAAAGAAAGTGGTCCGAGGTGTTGGATGCTGTATGCAATATAAATTTAAGGTTCATACCATGTTCATGTTCTTGTGATTTTTTTTTTTTTTTTTTTTTTTTGGGGGGGGGGGGGTTGGAAGGTGAGAGTGTGTTTGTTTTCCTTTTCCATCTATTTGTTTGTACTGTTAAATCTAGTTCCGAGGGTCAGAGAGAGAGAGAGAGAGAGAGAGAGAGAGAGAGAGAGAGAGGGGGGGGCGTTTGTTTTTCTTTTCGACCTATTTTTTTGTACTGTTAAATCTAGTTCCGAGGGTCAGAGAGAGAGAGAGAGAGAGAGAGAGAGAGAGAGAGAGAGAGAGAGAGAGGGGGGGGCGGGTTGTTTTCCTTTTCGACCTATTTTTTTTGTACTGTTAAATCTAGTTCAGTTGTTGCTTTTCTTGTTAATTTTATATTTCTAACTTGATCTAGCCTTGTCTGTCCAACCTCTATCGCTGAATGATTGCCTCTGTATCTCCATCATTATCCTTTCAGTTACACATGCATCTTTCAGTAGGTGCGATAGATGCTTCGTTTATAGATGATCTATACTAAATATATAATATTATTGAAGATTGCAAAGCATGCACGTATGAGTCGTGTCAGGCTAGAGAAATAGTGGTCTGGCCTGATATATTTTAGTGAATTTGATGATTGGCAATGCTACCACTTTGAACTGGCTCGATAAAACTGTGGATGCCGTATAACTGTGCGTTCGATCCCCGTCCAAATAATAAATGCATTCTTATGTACGTCTTTGTATTTTTGTTGTTGTTGTTGTTGTTGTTGTTGTTGTTGTTGTTGTTTTTCTTATTGTTGTGATTTTACTGTCTTCTGTCCATTTTGATTGTACAATTATATCTAGGTTACTTCCTTTGTTGTAGCTAGTGAAACAATAAAAAAGTGTGGAAAAAAAAAGGGGGGGCAGGTGTCGATATTATATATCCATTGCGAATCGGTAATATTCATTAATTTTATAGAAATAGAAATATTCTACAGCCTAAATGAATACGCGAAAAACTGTTAGTAATTATGTATGATGAACCCTGTTCGTTGGATCTAAATACATGGCAAAACTTGTTTTGAAATCTCACCCTTCATATTACCCCAAATAGTCCACTTGTAGGAACCTTAAAGAGTCGACACCTGGGGGGTTTTAGCCTTTTCCTAAAAAAAATATTCCAATGAGAAGTAAATAAAAAACTGGTCTCTGTAATACCAAGGGAAGTCACTCACAAACAGGAAATGGAACCTTCGTGATGTTGGACCAATTGTTATTTATAAAAATCGAGTATTCAAAAAAAATTATAACGATATTAATTCTTGTTTCTACACAAAAAACATAATATACTAATTCATCTTTAAATCTGAATAATAGTATGCTTTGGTTGTTATATTTTTTCAGGTAAGACACATTGTTATCATTATGCACATATATTTAAATTGAAATGTGGAGCCAGTACTGAGTATTCATTGTGAATTAGTTACATTCTGTGAAGCTCTTTAAATGTTCGATTATTACCAGTAGCTTAATAGCCTCGTTTTGTTCAGGAACAGCCATCGCCATCTTGCTGAAGATTTCCCAAAAAATGTAGGGAAATAGCGGAGAAAAAAGTGATTATTGCTGGCTTGTATACCATGTTCTTGGTAGGCACAAGCTTAAAATGTGAGACTGAATTTAGTCATTAAATTGTAGGTAAATAAAATTCCTCAGAGCTAAATTTTTCATCATCTTGGCGCTTGAAAAGTAAGTTGAACGAGAATGAACTTGTGATAAAGTCTGTGTATTCTTATTTTGTCGTGTCTAATCGCAAGAAGATTCTAATCTTAGATCATCTATGTACCAAGTTCAAGCTTTTATTGCGAAGTGATAACGTTTTTAAGAGGCCAAATTACATTGAGGACGTAAATTTAGATCGAGTTTTCTCTCTTGAAGTCAGAACAAAGAATTCAGTTGGTCATTTGTGTGCAAATGCAAAGCCAAAGCCATCTATGTTAAAAGCATTGAATTAATACAAAAAGTTTCTTTATTTCAAGGCCAAACCTGATCCAGTCTATGCTCTAGCAGATCAATAGGGGTAGGACTTTCAATTGGGTACGTTCGTATTGTATATTAAGATATGATATAGGATATGCAGATCTATGTCTCTGAAACCATTTATTTTTTTAAATTGGTAAATTAATTGTTAGAAAATGATTTAATCTAGACTTCTAGATCAACACTTACTTCACCACCCTAGATCTGTTTTGCTCCATCTCCAAATTTGCTAAAATTATTAATATGCTGAAGAGTTCATTCACATTCTATTTAAGAGCTAGCTAAATAGGCTTAATAAACAAAGGTCGTTCTCTCTGCATATATGAAATCACTGGTACCAAATCACTTTTCAAATCAAGTTTAATAGGTGTAGAAATATATATTTAAATCTTCGAACATAATTGTCTCTAAAGGGTGTAAACTAGAGATGAAATGAAGCAACGACTTGAGCATTATTAAGTCCTATATAAGACAAATATTAGCCTTTTGAAAATTTGAATCAAGAATATTCTCAGTTCACTAGATGGAGGTAATGTACTCATTCAGAAGTCCTTCCATCAGTGGGTATTTTTTTAATAAAATAAAAAAAACCAAGAAGAAATAATGAAAGGCAGAAACTAGATCTGGGTATAGTTCAAAAGAACCCTTTCAAGGGCATTTATTGTGGATCTTGCAATGCTTCTAAAAAGTAAATTTGAAGATTTTAATTTAACAGGTTTCATAAAATAGGTCCTCATGATTAGATAACAATGCAGACAGAAAATTTAAAATTTTCATATTAGATCGGAAAATTGAATTTTAAAATTGATGTAGGGCACGATTTTAGAGCACAAGGAAATAACCTATTGATTGCCATATGGTATTCACCATGAAAACTTTTTTGCACCGAAAAGATCTATGATTACTACACTCTTTTTTCCCATGTCGATTTGATATATTTAGCAGTGTCTACCAAATACTAAAGCAGATTGTTAGAGGTCTGCTAGTTTCTACTATAGATTTCAATCCACCAATAGTACTTTAGTAGTGACACTTTAATCATAATCTAGACTGTTCTAAAAATAACTGTTGGGATTTGTGGATATCTGCTAATTAATCTCATGGTTTTAGATGAAGTGAACCCTTAAAGTATAAATTTATAAGTAATGTTATCCTTTGGAACCTGTCCCTCACTTATAATCAAACTGGCATTTCATTGTTAAGAAAGTTATTAAATATCATTTGAAGGTCTGATACACCCATAAGGAAAACTTTGAGGTGCAATTTATGCAATGGGCTCTAAGTAGATGTCTGCCTTTTCATTTCATTGAAGATTTAATGTGTTTCAATTCATCTTATTCCATTTCATTTTTCAGATTGTGTTATCTTGAGAATCCATGACCTGTTTTATAATTTAAATTTCAGTGGGTTTTTTTTCCTATCACTAAAGAACCGGGGACCAAGCAGTTTCCATGTTGTTCCAAACAAATGTGTGTCTTTTTATCATCTTCTCTGTCTGTTGATTCTCCTCAGTTTTTATTAACTTTTTTTTTTCAGAACCATTTTGTTGTTAAGCTAAATGTTGCACATTTCACATTTTTCCCAAGGTCTAGGCCAGTGCCTTTCTTTTATTGAGAAATCTTTGTTAAATTATATATAATATGTAGACTCTGAAACTAGATTTAGAAAGATATCATTATGACACCAGCAACTAATAGGTATAAAAATAGAGTTTTAAAGAAAAACTGTTAACTGTAATATAAAGTAAAGGCAATTTTTAGGCTAGAGGAATCTATATATCAAAGAATCCAACATTTGTGTGACAAAGGGAGTCAGATTTTGAACTGTTTTTCAAGACACAATGAGGGCTCAATCAATTTCCCGTTTTTTTTCCCCAAAATTGTTCTAGTCTAGCAACAAGTAAGTTTGGCTGTGATCAGTTGTGGAAATTTTGGGATCAGCACATGAGAGATTCTTTTAAACGATACTTTTGGCAGCTGATCTTATAAAGAAATTGATTAGCATTTTCAAAAAACTGAATACTCTTTGGCTAAATTTTTATATATAGATTATCAATATAGCTTAGCTACTTCACATTTCTCTCATGCTCGCTTATATGTGACGAAATTTGACATTACTTTGACTGTTTGTTTTAAGCACTATTAAGTATAGAATTGAACTTAAGCTTTGGTGGGAGCCCCACCGAGTCAATCAAAAGTCTAGATTGAACTAGATTCAAGAGTTACCTTGCTCTAAATAAGACGTCATTTCCTTTCCCTAATTATTTAATTATTACTTATCAGTTTGCCTTTCTGTTTACTGGAAATCCAATTTAACAGCCAAGGAAAGGCTGATGTTATAAATCAATATATTCCGGCCCCAAGTCATCTTTCCTTAAAAATTCATTGGGTCTGATTTAGAGAAATGTTTTTTCTTTCATTATCATAGTGTTATTTATATATTTTTATTCAAATGAAAACATGTTATTTTCTAGAATTTTTCAGATCTGAGGTGGCCATTCGTCAGCATAATTCATCGTTTCAACCTTTCATCTCTGGACTTCATTGGGCGAAAACTTATACAAGGTTTTCAAGGAGGCAGTGGCAAGACTTTCTTGCGATCTGTTTTTGGCTGCAAGATGCCACTTCCCAGCAGGGCTAGAGTTTATGCTGATATAAACACTCACAAGCCCAGAGAATATTGGGATTATGAATCACATGTTGTAGACTGGGGGTGAGTCATTTCAATCTTATGAAATCCATTTTGTTTTGTCATATTTTGAAACACTTAATTCTCTCAATTCTAACATACAATAAAAACGTTGAAATAATAAAGTTGAAGGAATACTCTACCACTATGCTATTGCAATGTAAACATTTTTTTTTTCATTCATCATAGTTGAGACCTATAAAGGATTTAACAATAGCTTTAATGTTGGGGGACTTATTTTTTGTGTTGAACTGTTCAAAAATTGATCCCATTTTATGAAATTTAGATTAGACATTAAAAGAAAAAAAAAAGTAGCCTCCAAAAGTATTCATTTAAAATTGTTACAAATCATACTTCAGACCAGAGCACTAGTATCATACGCTACTTGAGTGCTTTTTTTTTTAAGTAAGAGTTCTCATTTTAAAAAACTAAACGATTCTTTTAGTCATAATTGAGACACAAGAATGAAATGCAGATTGATTGCTTATTGTTATTCGATCCTTTTTGACCTTGAATAATCTGGTCACTAAAATAATTTTAAGTCCTGTTTTGAATGGCTCAAAGTATGCAGTAAGTTTGTAAATTACCCTAAGCAATAATTGAAGAAACTCTCAGAATTTAAGGATTTTTTTTCCTTTCAAACAGGAACCAAGATGATTATCAAGTTGTCAGGAAACTTGGAAGAGGAAAATACAGTGAAGTCTTTGAAGCAGTGAATGTTACAAATAATGAGAAATGCGTCATAAAGATCTTAAAGGTTTGTTGGGACAGTTTAATTTTTTTACATGGTAACTTATTTGTGTATTTTCAATGAAGGTCTTAAAGTATGGTGTTTGGTTATTCAGGTCTTTTATTTTGAGGAAAGGATGATGTGCTTTGCACTCCAAAATCAAAAGAAGATTGGGAGGCAGGACTTTTCAAATATCACCGATTGTTACTAATGTATTCTAGAGATTAAAATAGCAGTATATAGGTAGGTATATAAGAAAGTGCCCAAAAATAGCTTTTACTGTCATAATGCCTTTGTAAAAATGTCCTAATTTATAAACTTTTTTTCGTCATCATTTTGGCCCTTTTGACAAAGGTTGTCTTGTAAAAAGATTACATTAACAGTTTTCATCAAGCCTCAATTTTTCTAAAGTGCTTTGATTGTAACATACATGGGATAAAATGCATCAGCTTCTAGCAAAATAATCATATGGACTCCAATTAAAAAAGACCAGAGGAATCTGCAATAGATAATTTTATTGTATGGTGTACATTGTGACTATTCAAGATAGATGTAGGGTGTGAAACCATGTATCAAAAATTTTCCCATCAAGAATATATACATACCTCTGGTACCATTGGAAAGGCCAACAATTGAACTTTTCATACTTTTTTTTCCAGCCTGTCAAGAAGAAGAAAATCAAAAGGGAAATCAAGATCTTAGAAAATCTCAGGGGTGGCACAAATGTCATTACATTACTTGCAATTGTTAAAGATCCTGTGGTGAGTTTGCTGTTTGTTTCACTTTTTCCCACTTGAAGTTTAAACATTGAAATGCAGTACTGCAAATCATTTGTTTTTATTTCTGTTTTTATGTCATTACAGTCATTGTCAATCAAGTACCAATGACTTGTCTCTGATTTATAAACTGCAGAAAAATAATTACATTTGCTGATTCATTGGGGGAATAGAATTTGCAACAGCTTCTTGAACATTTCTTCCATTTATGCATTGATCTGAAAATTACTGTTGTCAGGATATGTATTTTCAAAATTTAGAATTTGCTGAGATTCCAGTAGTTAGCTTTTGTCTTTGTTAAGCATTTGTAGTTCTTCACTTTGCTGAAAACAGCACAGAGAAGAAACCCAAGCTGCTGAATGTATCATCGTTCATGTATAAGTTTTGAAGGGATGTTGATAAGATTTAGTTGATTATTGAGCACAGTACATTAATCCCTGAGAGGGATTTCGGGGCTGAAAGAAGACATTTTCAATTTATTCAAGACTGGGAACAGGTGGATGATACACATATATGTGGCTAATGGTGGAGATCAGCCTTTGGGTCTTTTTTTACCCCCCAGAAATAGGGACTTTTAAAGGCTTCTGACTCCTGCAGGTCTTTCAATTGGTCGTCTGATTATAATCTCTTGGGATGAAAATAAATTAGCTTTGTTTTCAAACAATTCAAAATAAATAAAAGCAGTCCTTCATTGATTGCACTTGAAAACAGCAAAAAAGCGTGTGTTTTTTTTAATTCAATTTTATTATGTTTCTCATTTGTTATTATTTTGGTGGTAGAAGGTGATGTTATTTATTTATAGGTACTATTTTTGGGTGGAATTATTCATTTCTTTGTTCATTCAAGTACTGGATTTCTTTGTAACTTAATCTAGTTTATGTACAAACTAACAAATTTATTCTCTCTTCCCCATCAAAAATCTGTTAAGTCACGAACACCAGCCCTTATATTTGAGCATGTCAACAACACTGATTTCAAGGTATGCAGTCTGTATTGTTTTTTTTTGTTACATTAGCTATGTTCACTTCTTTTACAGGTGTATTTGTGCATTATGCAAAGTGGCATGAGTCAGCTATAAAGTTAAATTTGTTTCCAACTTTACATGTTTTAAAGTTTTAGTGAATTATTTTGTTTGTTAACTTTATGTTTGTTATGTCAAATGACTTTTTTGCTAATAGTGCAAATATTTCTATCTTTCCTTTTTCAGCAACTCTACCAGACCTTTATAGACTACGATATACGATTCTACTTATATGAGTTACTGAAGGTAAAGTCTGCAGGAGAGAAGTATTTATATCTGCTATTATTTATAGATGGAGCAAGTAAAAGTCTGTATATAGGTTAGGAGAGAGGGTGATATTTAGATCTATTCTGATATCTGAATGGCCTGCACTTATAGCCTTACTGATCTTGGGTTTGAGCTCAGAACTGTTGGTAGATGAATGAGGACCTTACTTTTCAGTTTTACTCTTCCTGATGTGTGCTGAAGATTCATAAAGGTCTGAAATCATATGTTTTGGAAAAACTATTTAAATAGCAAAGCAAAGACAAATAAGTCTATCTTAAAGAAGTCACATGCCATATATTAGCTGAGTGAGTAGTCTCGCCAAGGCTAGCACAGTGTAGTCAGTGTCATATGATATATGGGGAAGAGATAATATAATAGCCGAGGCTTAAAGTTGTTAGTCCCAGCGAGAGTGTGAATGCAGGTAAAAAACAAAATATGAAATCGAAGTCCAGCTGCTACTGCTAGATCTAGATTCATTGTTAAAATTATTTTACAATGCATGAGTGTTTTATTGAATTTAACAGAGTTGTTATTATATAAAGTCATTCTTTTTTGTTCCTTTGCTTTTAAACTTGATTAGGAGAGGGAAATCGGCAATGTAAATTTTTTTTTACTTAAAAAATTGTGTAGTCTTATATGGCACTATGACATGACAAGTAGAAGACAACTACTGATAAGTATTCCAAGCAAGATTTTTATCAATAAACTTTGTGAAAAATAAAATACCTGTTTGCAGGTAGTGTGCATAAAAGTAACAATTGGTGTCAACATTTCCTCATTTCAAGCAAAAGTACATGTACATTATATATTTTGTTAGTCATTACACTTTTTTCTTTACGTCCAGATTATTTATTAATAACCTGTTATAGTGAACTGTAAACCTAGATAGATAACTTTGAAATTTTACCCTTCTCCTTTTTTTTAGGGTTGTATTCGGAACTTTTGGACTACAAAAGATGCATGTTTGATATCTGTAAAAGATATTTTAACTGATCTCTAAGATGGAAGTTTGTTGTTTTTTTAAATTTGTAAATATGTTCAATATTTTAGGCCCTGGACTACTGTCACAGTATGGGAATCATGCACAGAGACGTCAAACCTCACAATGTCATGATAGACCATGAAAATAGGAAGGTAACAATTCAAGTTAAACTTGGTTTTCTTTCACAAATAGACTTTTGGTGTGGTTTTTTTTTTGTGACTGAAGGTCTGTTCGCATTTCCCTATTATGTATATGAGGTCTTAAGGGTCATTTCCTACATCTTTCATCATTTTCAGTCTTGTCAAGGGCTTCATTCAATTTTAAACCTTTCCATTCTGACTATTTTTCTGACTGCCAGTGTCAATCCTCCCTTTTTGATCGGTATCTTTTAGGGTCATCTTTGTAAGTTTTTTTCTGACCGCCTTATTAGTTGTTTTTTTTAATGGTATTTCATTCATTTTTTTCTTTTTTTTTTTTTGCAATGTTAAAGATATATAGCTGTTTGTATGTTTTGTTGTTATTATCAAAGTTTGAATAAGTTAAAAACTCCTTTCCTGAACCTTGCTTGTATTTACAGTTACGATTGATTGACTGGGGCTTAGCAGAATTCTACCATCCTGGCATGGAGTACAATGTTCGGGTGGCATCCAGATATTTCAAGGGGCCAGAACTTCTGTTAGATTATCAGGTAACACCTAAGTATATGAGTCATTCCAAAAAAATGACAAATGATTCCTGGCGAGAAACATAAATTGTAATATGCACTTAACCCCTTTACTGCTGTACATTTTTTCCTGCCCCATGCCAAGGAAATTTTTATGAGACTATGGATATGCCTGTCATGTAAAAATTTGCTACAAGTCTAGATCTAGAACTATTAGCAATAGATACTAGATACCATATATATCAAAGGCAAAGCCATGGCTTGCTAATCAAAATCTAGTCAAGACTGACACCCTTTCATACAGCATGGGCTACAAGCAAAACACAAAGGAACAGCTTTGTGTGTATGTGTTTTGCACATTTTTAACATTCTTTGTCCGGCTTCGTTTATACCATGAGCTATTAAAAGTTTCAGGAAAACTTCAGCTTTCCAATGATATTATTTTTATCCTTTGGAAACCAAAACTGATTTTCAATGCAGTAAAACAAAACTTGATATATTGAGCACGTACAGCGTATGCACACAGCATAGGCAACCTGTTTAGCATTTAAATAGTAGTTTTCCTACACTCTAAATGGATATTGAAACAACAGAAAATAACACTAAAAAGAATATAAAATACACACAGTGATGTCTTGTAATAATGTAAAAGCTGTAGAACCATAAAAATTCTGTCAGTAATAATAGAGTGAAAAAGTTCCATCAATGATTTTCAACAATTGCCATCAAATTCCGAATGCAAGGTAACAAATCAACAACTATGTTCATTTGTTTCTTGTATTAGTCATAGTGCTTACATTTACCCTGAGCAAAATAATGCTATCCACTTTCAGTCTCCTAAGTTTTTCAAGAAACCTTATTTAAAAAATGCCTTTGTTAGAACACTGATTGATTTATTCCTAATACCGCAAAGTTGGAGCTTGGCAAAAGCACAAAATCATTCGGTATTCTTCATGATGAAGATATACTTTCACTTTCATCACTTCAGTTTTAATTGTAAAGGTTGGTTCATCTCGCTTCAGATACAGATCTACATCTATTTATACCGTAAATCATAATATTAAAACCCTTTCTAGGTTTATTTCAAGGTCCCGCAAAATCTGGGAAACTCACAGATTTGTTGTTGCATCAGGGGCACCCAGATTTTTTCGTTTTATTTCAGCATTTAGACTGACCTGACATAAACAGTTATAATGGGTTATTTTCGTTTTTGTTTCGGGATTAGCGTGTCCCCGTGACCCAACATTTTTACGAAAAAACAAATAGTGAAAATATAATTCGAGTATCAACGCATGTGTATACTTTAACGTACATTCGTCAGAAAAACTTCATTCTCTCCATCTTCATACCCAGACCTTTCCATTATGTCCAACAAAAAGAATCATTCTGATTTCTTCATCTGACAATAGTTAATACAACAAGGCAGTTTCTTTTTGTAAAGATGCATTCTAAATCTTGTCGAGTATTAAGGTCAATCGGGGGAAATCCTAAATACTGGTGGAGCTAGATCTAGTGTAAATCTAGATCTAGATCTAGATAGATAATCAAAGCCGGGCATGACATGAGACTTATTATAGTAGGTGTTTATTATTTTTTGCTCAGGTGATTTTCACCCCAAGGCAAATAATTATAAGTCTAGATGTAAATTTTAGATTGTTATTTTCTTTTACATGGTCAGGAGGGGCCTAGTGAGACATTCTAGACTTAATCAATATTTATCATATTCAGCTCAAATGTCTTTTTAAAAGAAAAGATGAGTAGGGCAGCACGCAATATTCAAGCTGCAATATAGGCCTTTATGTACATACTCTGATGAGTAAGCTTTTATGGCGCCTTAGTTGAGCCAATAAAATACAGAAAGTAGTAACAAATAACATTTGGGGGACACAGCTGTAGATGAGCTACAACAGGTCATTCAACCTTAGTCTTAGTCTGAGCACCCAAAAAAATGAGCTTAATTAGAAAAAAAAGTGCTTCACAATCATGGCTCTTTGGATAATCCTGGGGGGGGGGGGGAAATGCTCCTACTTAGGCCGCTTTTGACTGTTTTAAAAATTCCAGTAAAGAATTGTGTGTCCAGTTCTCATCCCTAGTATTATTATTACTTTTATACTTTAGTCCTAGCAGATTTGTTTCCAACAGCTGTATGGCTGATTTTATCAGAAAATTGTGGATGATATTTTGTTTTATCTTAACTCTCTCTCTCCAATTTTGAATATGTGTTGATGAAATGTCTATTGTCGGTAAAAATATTCTTTTGTTCATAGGCACTCAAGGAAACCTTGGGAGCGTTTTGTTCACAGTGAGATGTTTTAAGCGGAATTAGCAAAAACTGAATGTCGCTTTGTCCCTGATTTTGGTGGGTGGTTTCCCTGAAAGGCATAGGTTGGGGTAGGCACCTCTAGTATTTAATATCACTTTAAAGTCAGATCTAGCTTAGATCTTGACCTAAATGGTTTAAATGTTTTGGAAAGTTGCAAGTTTGAAACATAGATAAGGAGAAGTAGAAAACCCACAAATTTCTTTGGTTTTGGGTGGATAAAAAAGACTCAAATGATGAGTATTAATCTTAATGGGTGAGAAATATACAATTCCTTAACAGATTGATGTTAGAGGAAGAATTGTGAGAAAATTTTTTTCTAGAGTTAGCATCACTACAAACAGAATTTTTATTTTGCTCCAATTTGTATTTTCCTTAAGCAATTTAGGTCATCAGATTATTACCAAATATAATAGTAAGAGCTTGAAGAAGTTAGTTCTTGCTCTCAACTTAAATGTAGAGCCTTTTCACGATAATAAACAGTCAAATCAATTTGACAATTTCACCCTTTAGGAATTTGATTTATCAGTCATTCAATGTTTTTTGCGTGATACTTACGTAATTTTGAGTTTTTACAAAATTGAACATTGCTGTTTACTCAGGCTGTGCTAATTTATAACAGTATATAGCAATGCCAATCCAAAATTTCAAAGCTGTAACATTCACCTACTAATGATTGGAAGTTATAAAGCTTGCTCTCAAAAGAAGAAAACTTTTTAAATTTTGAGAATCAGTCCAGAAAAAAAAAGTTATGAGGATTTAAGTAAGCCAAAAATGTGTATAGGTGTAAAGAGGAATAAATGGTCCAAAACCTTTTTGGTGCTTTGTTTTTTTGTTGTGAAGGAAGTTAAAACCTAATTTCTTTATTTAGCAATATATTTCCATGAAATTTGACATTTAAGTGTATTTTTTTATATAGAATCATAATTTGTCAGAGATAATTTTGACAGTTTTGTTTCTAAGGGTCAATTTTTGCATAAATTACCCCCTAATACAAATTCGCGTTCCTTTATTTGGAACGTAAAACCTCCCTAATTCCCATATTTACCAAGATATTTCAATAAAATTTTGCAGGCAGAAGTATAATACATGTATCATTTAGTTTCTTACTTCGTTAAAAGAAATATAGCATTCATATGCATTAGTTAATTTATGCATAAATTAGCATAAATTACCGTTTTATCATTTCTTTATGTAATTTCAGAAGTTACCACCTCCAAAATGTTCTTATCATAAATATCAACCAAGGTCGTTAAGTTGTATTTTTGTTTTGTTTCTTAATTTGTCAAAATCAGCATGGTAAGTTTATGCATAAATTACGCTGATGGCATAAATTATCTTCCATTCTACACTTGCTATGTAGAAATAAATGCCATAATTTGCGACCCAAACCCCTGCAGGTAACGTTAGTCTAGAGCCATCCTTGCACATCTGAATCCATTATTCGTGGAATCAGGGCATCCATATTTTTCAACAAGAGCTTCTTTATCCATATTGAGGATGTTTAAAAAAAAAAAAAGAAAACAGAAAGAAAAGGAGAAAATTCATAGAAGCTCGCTTCAGATACTGAGAGATAATACAATGTTCATTGAGCGTTTCTTATCCTTCAACTTCCTACCTTCGTGGGACTTGGTACACGTACCTAATTAGAATAGTAATAATAGCGTGACTACTCATGGAATCACCCCAGCCTCAATGAGTTAGTTATTTGAGTTACAATATTGTATTTGGTTACTGAATCAGTCATACAGAACGCTCATTTCACATTTAACAGGATTTATCAGATCAGACTCAATGCCCAACCTCCCCGCCAAGAGCTAGATCTAGATCTCACACGAATAGTTAGAAACCACCAATTATATATAAGCTAACTTTGTAGATAAGATGTTATCTTCATACGAAAAGTATACTTCAGAAACAAAAACTCTTTATAGATGTACAGGCAACTGCAAATGTACCACTATTTATATTTTTTCTTAAAAGAAAACAAACTATTCGTTTTAAAAGCGGAGAACAGTCCCCATATTATAGATGCGCTAATGGTTTATTTTAAACTGAATACTAAAGGGGGTATAAGTTAAGTCAACATACTACTCCAAGCACTTTGAGTAAAAATTGTTTGAAAGAAAGTCATGTTTCTAAAGTGCTACAAATTTATTAAAAATAGAATGAATACTTTATGTTTTAATAGCGTTTTTATGTTTCAAAATCCGATAGCTATCTATTTTATTTACGTAGATCTACCCTAAGCACCCCTTTGCAAGCCATTATTAGAATAATGACAATCCAATAAGATAAACTCGCCTAACCCAGTTCACATGCTCTCGACCAATGAGAGAAGCGCTCTTAGCCATGTGACGTCACAAACCAAACGTCAGTTTGTGCGCTACACCAAAGGCTTAGCAGGCCGGCTCGAATGTCAAGTGTCATTATTTTGAGATGGTGGGTGTCTTTCAAAGACGAATACGAGCAAATACGTGGACAAAAAGTAATGTAAGTAAGTAAAAATGGCACAAGAAATGTTAAAAAATTATCTGTCCAAAGACGAAATGCGTAGTCCCAGTAGTTTTAGAGAGCAGCCAACGAAAAGAAAAAACTCGTTCAGAAACAACACTTCCAGACGGCTGATCAATACTGTTTTACCGCAGAAGTATAGAAGAACATCTTTTCTGATTGTACACCAAGTTTCATCGCAATACGTTATAAAATGACGCTGTAGTTAAAATTATAAAACAGCAACCGTTGCTTAATCGCGGCCCATTTTTTTGCCTAGGTCTACGGGCCGCGGCGCACTGAATTTTAGCTAGAGTTGTCTAGCCTGCGGACGTCGGATTGGCATTGTTACAGTATAGTTGGGAAATTTAATTCTGCCATTTTCTTTCTTGTCAATTATGTATTTTTCATTGTTATGGCAATCCCTTCCATTCTCATATTTTCTTTTGTTAATCACAGATGTATGACTACTCCCTGGACATGTGGAGTCTAGGGTGCATGTTTGCAAGTATGATCTTCAGGAAAGAACCTTTCTTTCATGGACATGACAACTATGATCAGGTATAGTTAAACATTCTAAGACAGTTTGATACATTAGCAAAGGGAGAGACAATTAATAGGATAGGAAGTCATGTGTTTGATGCTGTTTGTGATAGGATAAAGAGGCTGAACTACCTTTATTATCAGAGAGATGTGTGACAGCAAGATGGCTCGCATACAATGGCAGTTACTCGTCCATCTTACCTAAGTTAGATGTCCCACACAAGCTTATAGTATGTGATACTTTCATTTTGACAGCCTTGGACTGTCGGCCAAACTATCTCACCCTCAACTGCAAGAAAATGAGGAGAAAAAACTTCTGAAACAAATAACTTCATTTCAGGTTCACAAGGCCCTTTTTTGTCAACTTAATGGAAAAACAATAGATTTCAGTCTTGGTAAACTAAACCTGGGCACTCTTAAGAAGGGCAGAGCGAGTGTAACATTTGATTTGATCTCTGAGTCTGGTGAAATTTTAAAGTTACCTCATTGTTGGAAAAAAAAATTATTGTCTTGCTTTACTAAAATCAGTCTCTTCTGTTTAAAGGTTGCTCTCAAATGTTGCTTAGTAGCAGTTCTATCGAATGAGTAATAGAGGGAGCCCCAGAAAAAAATCATTTCATCATAAGATATGTTTCATGAGTTCGCTGAAAATCATTACAAATCTCAGGTCTTGAAAGTGCAGCACTTAAGGATATGAATTTTCTGTAAAATTTGAAAGGTCAGTTGATCTGTAAATCCTGTTTTGTACTTGATTAACACTGTAATTAAGTACTTGATCTATAGTTAATGAGACCAATATGCATTGCTTGTGTTGCTGTAGTATGTGGACTACACTGAATTAGATCCAAGTCGGTGATTTACATTCCAAACAGATGATTTAGTCCTAGTTGTTTGGTTTGTTTCTGTAGATGGCATGGTGAAGCAATATATATTCAACTCAAATGTCTAAAAAGGTAGAGACACAGAAAGCTCAGTGGGTTTTTTTTTGTAAAAAATAGTCAGTGGAATTGAACTTTACGATGTTTCAATTTAGCCAGTGAGAAACATTTTAGGGGTAGAAGTCTAAATTGATTATTTCAGATCATTTAGCCTCTTAATCTGAGATATATCAAATACACAATGCTCTCAAATAGCTCTGGCATAGATTGTCTCTTGATCCTATGGTTCTCATAAACATTAAGTATTCCCTCATTTGTCTATTTTTTCCCTCTTCAGCTTGTAAGAATTACAAAAGTTCTCGGAACAGATGATCTGTATGGTTACATTGAGAAATACCAAATAGACTTGGATCCCAGATTCAATGACATTTTAGGAAGGTAAGTACTTTAAATTTTGATGATTGGGAATTCCTTGGACCAATTTGTTTTAATCCTCTTACTTGTATTTCAGATAATTTTATTTTGCTGGAACCTTTGAACATCAGAGAGGTTGTAATAAAGTTTTGAGACCTTTAACCTTTTTTTTTTTTTCATTTTTATTTGTCAATTTTAAGTAAAAGACATGAGGGCCAACCAGATTTTGGTAGTTAAAGATAGAAAGGGGGAAGAGTGATATTAGAAAATGGCTTCAGTCTGTCTTCCAAGACATATTAAATAGTGAAATAAAAACCCTATCTGTGTGAAAAATCAAAGTTGAAAATTGTTAAAGGCTAAGTAATATATGTGTCCATGGCAAGCAAAATATTTTTGTAAGCTTACCTGTACTTGCCCTTCAAAGCATTTGAAAATTTTATTTGCCTTATATTATTATAAGTGTTCAGAATCATTGTTTTAATACCAAATTTGTTAAAGGTAGAGATCTGAGGGCAGAAAATTGTGGATGATATTTTGTATTTTATCTTATCTCTCTCTCTCTCTCTCTCTCTCTCTCTCTCTCTCTCTCTCTCTCTCTCTCTCTCTCTCTCTCTCTCTCTCTCTCTCTCTCTCTCTCTCTCTCTCTCTCTCTCTCTCTCTCTCTCTCTCTCTCTCTCTCTCTCTCTCTCTCTCTCTCCAATTTTGAATCTGTGTTGATGAGATGTCTATTGTCGATAAAAATATTCTTTTGTTCATAGGCACTCAAGGAAACGTTGGGAGCGTTTTGTTCACAGTGAGAATCAGCATCTTGTCAGTCCTGAAGCTTTAGATTTCTTAGACAAGCTTTTGCGATACGACCACAATGACAGATTGACAGCACGGGATGCAATGGATCATCCATACTTCTGTATGTTTTTTTATCATAAATATTGTTTTTGTGAATAGATCTAAGACAGTAAATTGAATTAACAGGTGCACAATACTTACTCATATGTTAAAGAAATTTTAGTTTCTTCACAACTACTATATAATCTTATCTTTTTATATTGACCTTCCTAAATTTGAGTCAACCTTTCAATTCTCATTGAGTGCAATGTTTTGGTTTTTTTTTGTTTATTATTTTATATAGATCCTATTGTGAAAGAGCAAGGTCGCATGTCCAATATCTCAGGGCACACTTCACCAACTCCTGTTACTGCTGCTGGACAAATGGGAGGTGAGACTTAACAGGTGTCACTTTTTATTGCATTCTTTTAGGAAAAGTAAACCTTTTATTCCTAATCCATAGTTTTTTTTTTGCTAATCCAATGATTTCAAAACCTTTTACCTTTGTAAGCTTCATCCTTTTTGTTTCTATTTTTTAATTGTTCCATTCAATCTTCCATTATTATTATGAGGTTTAGCCCACATCTACATCCTAGTCACATCAATTTAAACCGAGAGAAAAAACTTTTTCAGATGTCTGTTTGTAGTAGGGGTAAGAACTGCAGAGAAAAGAGCTTAAGTATTGGATTTCTAGATAAAATAATAAAAGTTCACTGCTTAAAAAAAAAAAGAAATTAATAAAATTGCATTCAACAAAGATTGAAATTTTTTTCAACAAATTTCTTCATTGTAGCTTGCATATCAAGTTTTACCACTATCTTGTTTCCAATTAAAATCTTACAAAAGCCTTTTTATATGGTGCCTAATACCTATTTACTTTTCTAATAATAATTATTTAAAATGGTCCTAGATTTGGATAGCAGGATGGGAGGAGATTAAAAAAAAAGCACTGGATGCTTTAACATTGCCCCTTTTGGGGAGAGAAGAGGTGTCACGGCGCTTTCTGCTTTTTGTTTGCTCGTCTTAAATTTTATGTAAAATTCAAAATTGTCAAAAAATCATCTTTTATGGAAGTCCTTTTAACTAGACAGCATTTAGCACTTTGGTCATATCTGGTCCATACTCTTGATTTCTGTGTCGAAAAATTTTCATGCAGCTTTTTAATTTTTGTTAATAAAATTGTTTTTATTTTTTACCATTATCTCTAAGCGGAGTAAGAGTTATTGCAAGAAAATGCATATCATATTATTGGAGATAGTCCCTGACCTCATAAGTTGGTAGTCTTTCAAAAATGAACTTTTTTACATCAACACTTTGAATATCAGGAAGATATGATGAATGGAATTTGATATTAAGTAGAGGAGCTCATCTTGTATCTAAAAAGACCATGTGAGTTTGATAGACCTCAGCTTATCTATTTTCTGTTCTCTCTCCTCTTTATCTTAAAATGTGTTAATGCATATTTTAAAATAATGCTTACATCTTTATTATCAATGACATTAAATGTTCAAATGATTTTTTGATAAATTTTGACTAACGAGTTGAGACTTTCAAAAAACTCTCAAGGGCTATTCAGTGAACTTGGCTATGTAACAATTGGGGGAGCTTGACAAATGAGACGAAAGAAACTGGATTTATGAGGTTAGATTCACTACTCATACAGGTTGTGGATTTGTGAATTGAGCACATAAATTGCTTTTACAGCCCCTTCTGGTAAAAGTCCAAGGAAATATATGAGGTTAATGACTTTCTCCAACAATATTTTATGCTTATTAGACTATTTCTAAATATTTCTTGCTTTAAAATTAAATATTCTTCAGTACAGTTTTAGTTTTTAGATAAGCATCGTGAGTTTGATTCGTTTTACTGGACAATAAAGCATAACGTAAAATAAGCGTATCGAAGATAAGGAAGGGTTTTTTTAGGGGGGTTTTTATGACATAAAAATGGGAAAGTTTATTGCTAGCCCCTTAAGTGCTTCAAAGATATTTTATGTACTTTTAGGGATAATTGAAAAACATCCTCTGAGAGTGGATTCCACAACAGACAATCTTGAGTCAGTCCAGATTTTACATATAATGAGCACATTTATTTGTTTTCCATTTCAACTTTATTTCACCTCTTATATAGTGTCAATGTCTGCAATAATTTTTTTTTTCATTATTTGCAATTCTAAACTGTTTCGGCATATAATTTTTTTTTTACATAAATGAGCTCTCTCTTCTCTGATTCAAACTTGATACTTTGGAAATCTAGTTTTTTAACTTATTTGCTGCTTACATCATATATGCAGACCTGGTCGGAAAAAAAATATTTCTATATAATTTTAGGAAACAAAACTTTGCATACAGGCTTTGCAAAATTTCAAATTTCCTGTAGACATAAATTTCATCTGTAATAATTGCTTGTTTTTTTTTTTAATATAGGGATTGTAGTATATATATTATTGATTCACAAATGATAGATCAGTATCAGTTGCATGTGTTATTTGTAACATTGTTGACAAAAGCACAGTTCACAGAATTTCATATTCGCAAGATCTTTTTTATAAAGATAAAGGTCTAGTTATTCTTTTTGATAGTCGTGTTGCTCTTCTGCCTTCTTTTTATTGGTAATCAAAATTACTTTGTTTTTTGGTAACAAGGAAGGCATATGTATTTTCTTATATTCTTGTATACTTGGAAAAGATTAATGTATGAATCTTTGCAACAAGTTAAAGGGGATTGTGAGTTTACTTTTAAAAATGTGTTCAATGTAGGGCTTTTCTTTCTTTCATTTAATCATCTAAATTTGTCTTTTTTTTTCAAGAGACAAGCCTGGACACACTTTTTGTCTCCAACAATGATTTCTCGTGTTTACATTGTGCATGAAAAAAAAAAAGATATTTATATTTGCAACATACAGTATGGACTTGAATTTTTTTTTTTATATAATTATGCTTTTTATGAAACTAAGGGGTTTGATTCAAAGTATGTCAAGTTTTGTTAAATGGTTGATCTCTGGTTTCCATCTCTTGTTATTTTGAAATGTGCTGTATGATGTTCAGTTGCCACAATTCTGTATGGAGCTAGTTTCTTGTTTTACTGGAAACTTGTGTGGGTTTAGGGCTACTGAGGTGGAGCAAAGCAGAGAGGAAAAAGGCATTACACATCCTGATATAAATAAAATTGCTTTCTTCTTTTTAATTTTTATTATGCGATCTATACCATATGTATATAAGCATTTGCAAACCTTCCACTGAGATGCTTTTATTCCTTAAAGTCTCTTTTATAGTCTTACCCAGGGTTGCAAGAGATGCCTTTATTTCTTCTTGCTTTGTTTCCTGTTTTCTTGATCCTCTTCTTTTCCCTCCAATTTTTTTAACAACTGTGAGGTGTGTGGCTAAAAGATATTGAAATATCACAAAATCAGTCCGGGGTCGGTTTTTTTTTCATGAATAAATTTGAAACAATATGGTATGTTAAAAATCTAAATTGTGTTGCACCCACACAGTGTGCATACATGGATAGGGCAGTGAAATACTCTTTTGTCTTGTTTTTGAGTGAAGTCTTTAAATTCATGAAATTAAGAAATCTTTTACCCTCCACAGCGTGAAAACATTGAAGGGCATTTTAAAAGAAAAGAAAATTTATCTCTTGTCATAAAATTGTTTTAAAATATTACATTGATGAGAAAATGGTATATTGTTTCCTTTTGTAATCAAAAAACACTTTTGATATATTATAGTTTTCAGTTTTCTAAGATTAGATTGATGCTAGTGGCTTACAAATACAAAAGGGTATCATTTAAAATTGTGGCCTTAGTCACCATTCCTTCCTTTTTATGATGTATTATTTTAATCTGAATGTGCAGGGTTTGACCAACATAGAACCATCACACATAAGATTAAAATTTGTGCTCGTTTCATAATTTCAGATGTGAAATGGGAATCACAGCAGAAGGCATGAGGATTTCAGGTTAATAATTTCATTGCTATGCTCTTTAGCATTCTGGCTGTTTGCGTTTACTGCAGTTTCTGTTGCGTTGCTACAGGCTACAAAGCACCCAATAATAGATTCAAGTTACCGCTAAAACTATTGATCTTTGTCTTAAACAAGTTTTTGAAAGTGCCATAGGCAAAACAGATGTTCATTGGTTTGGGAGCTAGAGAATAGGGAAGAAAATGATGTTCACATTGTCTTGTTTTCTCAGTTAGCCAAAAGCCCTACGAATAAAAAGAGATTTTCTTGGGTTGGCAACATTAAAGAACTTAGTGGCATGCCTAGTCCTCTGTTTGCCAAAAAATGCTTGTTTTCCTCCTCTGCTTGCGTTTTCTGCCATATAGATACCTATTTGTTACTTCAGCAGTATTTAAGGCTGGAAGGCTTTTGTCTTTAAAATTGATCTAGCTGATCAACCAAAAGCAACAGATAAATACACTATTGTTCTTTTCTTATAGCTGCATTGGCTTTATCCTATCTGATACCTATTCATTTTTTAGTGTATGTGTATATGTGCATTTGTCTTCAGATATAGATTACACAGGATAATAATGCTTTATCGCTTTTTATATGCTTCTCTAATATTAGTTTTTATGTTTCTCTACATTTTCTTTGTCATTATTCATGTGTTTTGTCTTTTTCCTTAATTTATATTTTGATTAACTCTTTCCACTCATATCAATGGAGGCTTTTATTGCTATGGTAGGTCAAGATCACTGGCATCAATGAATGGTGCGTTAAATGATTAATCACAGCAAATTAGCAATAGAGACTTTGTTGCTGGTTGAAGCTGAAACTAAACCTCCATATTCACTGCCTATCTACCTTTCTTGGAACAATAATTGTTGCCAATCTGAATTTTAATGTTTCTAAGGGAAGTTTACTAGTCTAATCTGAAGTTTGGCACTATTTAGTCTTATTTAAGGAATTTTTTGCATGACACAGCTCTAGAGTCAAAATTTAAAATCTATTAAAACCTTTCAAATCTTACTTTGCCTGCCTTTTGTGACCAGTTATGGCTTGTTCTAGTCATGGAAAGTGCTGTATTAGGCCACTTCGTTTTGTCTATTGGAAAATAGTTATGATGATGCACATCCAAATCTAGACCATAGCAATTTTTAACTTGTAGAGCAATGAATTGTTTTTAATTGAAAAAAGAAGGTCATAAATGAAGCCTTAGGTTTCAAAGTGATACCCATTCTTTTTGCAATTAGATGAAGCAATAGTATTTTCTTCATAAAATTGGCTTTTGTGAATAAGCAAATTGATTACACAAGATTTCGTAACTTTTTTTTTTCAATTTATATATAATAAGCTTGAAAATGCTATTTTTTTTATTTTGTTTACCAAAGCTATTACTAAAAGTGCATGTATTATAGTTCCCAATTATATAAATACATTCTTTATGGGATGAGAAAATGGAAGTGTCTGTGAACAGACATTGCTTTTCTTATTTGTAAGGCACTACAGTTAGGCTTGCGATTTGGTGGGTAATAAATCTGCGAGTGGAAAGAGTTAGTGACAACCCAACGCCCCCCATGTCTTTGTCCAAAATTATCTTGCATTTAATTTTTCATATGTTTAGCAAGTAAAATGAAGGCTGCAACTAGTTCTACCATTCAAAATCTTAATTTACTTGTAGTCAAAAAAAATTATTGTTTTCTACCCTTACTTCCTCTCTTTAGATATGCCTGGTTGATTTAAAAGTTGCTGATAAAGACGAAGAGATTGTTTTCCTCCAATAAAAATTTATATAAAATAAAAACATGTTTGATTGAAACTAATAACTTGTTTTATCACATAAACAATGGTGCAGTCTGAATGACTTTGAAATATGTATTTCTTGAGGAGAGACTAGTGTAATAAGTTACATTTCTCAATTGAAATTTAGATTTTCCTGTTTGGTGCATTTTTGTATTCATAATGTATTTAAATGTTGAGAGAGATCCTATGTTTGAGGACAAAAAATTTTTCTAGTGATGTAATTTTATTGTACCAATTAAAAAATGGGTGTAAGGCCAGATATATTAGTTTCACATTTTCAGAGATTTACAACTGATCATTAGAAGTGTTTGATTTGGTGAAACCTGGGCAAGGTTGTTGGTTTTTTTGTTTTTTGGGGGGGTTTTTTATCTGGTATTTTTTGGAAATACTTAAGTTTTGCCATTTAACAAAAAATTATATGGCATCTTTAAATAGATTGTTATATTTGCCTTCAAGGAAGTGAAAACGAACTAAGAAGTCTAACTTTTTTTTTTTAATCAATATTTTATACCAGTAAATTGAGTCAAAAGTGTTATCATTCTATTTATGCCACTTCTCATCTGTAGAGCTCTGCAGGTATACGAAGAGTTTAACTTTTTCCAGGAATTCTCACAATAAATGTTAGGTTTTACTTTATGAAAATTATTTATTTTAATGAAGTGATGTCCTTTTTGATTTTGAGAGGATAGATATGTGGCAATTTCAGTTTTTTAACCTCAATTTAGGTCCACCTGCTGTTTTGACCTCAATAATCTGTTTTAGTCTAAGTTCTAGATCAATAGTGGATGACCTTTGAATGGGATTTTTATTTGATCCAAGAGAATTTCACCAACAGTCAAACTGCCTCTTAATTTTCATTAAAGGTTATTGATATTTGTAATGATCTACCACAAAATTGTTGAATTGTTGTATTTTAAAAGATTGCCATGCATGGAAGAATAGGAGTTAAATATAATTGATGCTATGCATCTTAAAGTTCACTGTGAAGTGTTTATCATGAGACTGTGAAAATAATATGGCTTTGTTTTCCTATTAACTTACAATGAAATGAAACACTCTATATAAAGATATTTTAAGACTTACTTTTAGAGCATTGTTCATAAGTTTACCTTGAAGTCCTTGCAAGTTGACCACTAATAGCAGATATAAAGAAGCTCTTCTTCTTCTTCTTCTTCTTCTTCTTCCTCTCTCTCTCTCTCTCTCTCTCTCTCTCTCTCTCTCTCTCTCTCTCTCTCTCTCTCTCTCTGCCCTCTTCCACCCCATCCCTTTCCTCTCCTTTTTTTTTCACATTTGCTCAATGCTTAGCTTGGCTTTGCTTCTCGTTTCCCTTTTTATCATGATCCAAAAACTTCTATTGGTTTCTTTCTTGTTTTCCCTGCATTTGAATTTCTTGCAGTTGGTGTTTAATAATTTTGTCAGAATAATCTCCAAAGATGTGCCAGACGCATCCGCATGGAAATGGAAAGTTTCCTGACACGTAACTTACCTTTAACTTTATTAAATTATTTGGTTTACTGTTTATCTATTACCTTGTACCTTCAAATCTGCAAACTTAATTTGCCTTCATTTTAATGTTTTCTGGCCTTCAGGGCAAAAGGATAGTGACATCTAATGTTTTTTTGTTTCTTTGTTTCTCTTCTATTATAGGTTCCTCTGTGACAAGTACTGTGGGTTCATCTAGCTCCCCTGTGATGACATCTAACATGAGTGCCCTGCCCAACAATGCAACCACGGCTCAGAGCTAAACAAAAACACCAGCAACTTGCAACATAATTTATATGGCAGGAATTATGTATGATGCCTTGTGATGTCATCAACTTCATTAGCTGCTCCACCATTTTCTTCAACTAGTGGCTCATGTGCATATCTTTAAGCATTTCCTATTTGCTCCCTCCTCTCTCTCTCTCTCTCTCTCTCTCTCTCTCTCTCTCTCTCTCTCTCTCTCTCTCTCTCTCTCTCTCTCTCTCTCTCTCTCTCTCTCTCTCTCTCTCCAGCTCTCTTAGATTGAAATATATGAATTTCCCATGGTAACAAATCATAAAGGACTGATTTACTTGCCTTTCTTTTCCCCTGACTCTTTCTCTTTGCACTAAAAAAGTTACCACCTTTCAGGGACAGCTAAGTCTTTATGTGCTTTTTTTTTATGACAGGTATGATCATTTTATTTTTGTTTTCTCTCTGTGTGAATAACTTGTGGATTCATTTTTTTTTTCTTTTCTCAGTTGCTGTTTATAAATGCAGTTCCTCAGATTGAGTTGAAGGTTAAACAATCCGAGTGAATATATCTAAGCTGACAATTGACGTTGACATTGAACATAGCCATTTAGCAACAGTATATTATAGTGATGATTCATTCTTCTATGTTCATTTTGCATCCACAGGGATTATGCTGCCATTGTTATGTTATTGCTGTGGGTTGTTATCAGTCCATTTATATTGTCCAAAGGTGTTTTAAGTATTTTTTTTTGTTTTCATAGAGATATGTTCTGATTTAATATATACTAAATCCAAATTTCTTGATCGATGACAACGTAAGAGCCCGTCATTGTTGAAGCTTTAGTTTTGTTAACGAGTACGTGTTTGTGTTTGAAATGTATATTCTAGCTTCTTGTGCTGCTATGTCAATGCAAGGCAGGATGTATGATTATGATTTCTCACCAATATTTTTAGATCCCTTTTATGTTTTTTATTTTTTACTTGTAAGAAATGATGAGGCAAATGCAAGAATTTTTGTTGAAGGGATTTTTTTACAAACCTCATGTTGTTAACTTCATTTTACGTAAACTTATTTTTTTTTTTTACAAAATCTGTTGGTTCTTCTTCACAGGTATCCTGGGAAAAAATATTAGCTTTTTGTTTGCATATTTATTTGTGCATGATGGTGAATGTCTTAAGTCTGTTTTGAGTGATATCTGATCATGTAGAAGTGAATGGAATTTTGGATTTATTCAAAGGTTAGCATGTGTGCAGAAAAGAAAAACATAAAAGTCATTGTCAGAAAATTTTGTATTACAAAGTGCTTTTGGATTTAAAACATTTTTTAAAACTTCACATTGTTAGAGTCAGATTTATTATTATTATTATTATTTGCAGTTTCTTCCTCTCTCAATAAGCAAGGTGTCATGTGAGTATTGTTATTATAGCACATTATCTGAAGAAGGTATTGTGCTGAAGATCCAGTATTTTTTGTGTACTTTTTAACATATGATTATGTATCTCATATGTTCCTTTCAGTGGTAGTTAAATGTTTTTTTCCCCATCGTGTAAATTTGAATATAGTATATTTATTTGTTTTATGACATATGTTTAGCCATTTATTTTTCCAAGTTACAAGCTGTATTGCAATATATCATTTGTAATATTACACCCCAATTCAACAAACTGATTGCAGTTTGCTCATTTTAAGCAAAGTAGGTCTGCCTCCATGAGCCTTTAGTTATGATTTGTATATCATTGTGGAATCAATTTGTTTTTACCCAAATTGGCCTAAACCTAGGTTAAACCAAAATATGCAGTTTTTTGTATGTTTTTTTTTTTGAGTGAATATCTTAAGTAAATTTGTACTTGCTGTACTTTTAGCTGATTTATCAGTTCAAAACACTTGGCTTTGTTTTACGTGACTCGTTTATTTTTTATATAGTTTTTTTCAACAGAGGTAAATCCAGGTTCATAAAATAGATCTGTTGTTGAAGAGTTAAGCATCACTTTGTTATGCTAAAACAAGCTATGTATAAGTGGACTAATTCTTCAATCTGACCGAGAATTTTTTCCCTTAACCTGAAAGTGGTGAAAAGTTATTGTTTGGCTCATTTTAAACACTGGGAACATACTCATAGGCATAAACACGATGTTATAGCTCTTGTAATTTTGTTGCAATGAATACCTCACAGCACTCCATTGCTACAAAGAATATACATCAGCTCATCTGTATTAATTTTGTATGTCTTTGAGTTTTATTCCTTCTGCCTGTTGTAGATACAAAAGACTTTTGTGTGCTGGTGGCACCCTGCTAAAATCGTGGTTTTATCCATTCTTCAGCTCATAACAGGGAAAGAATGTAGCTGTGATGGGGTAAAGTGATAGTTTTCCATGTATTCCCAGGGTATGTATGCAGCATGAGCTGCAGCATAGTACACCGTGAAGCCCCACAGTTGTGCTGAACAGTGGAAGAAGGTGTTTATTTATTTCATCTATTCAGGTTGCAATCTCTATTGGCAGCTGAGTGACAGATTGGCAGGAGCAAATTATCTAATACAAGATATGAAAACTAGTTTTTTGTGTTTAGTTTGTTTGAAAATTGTCCTTTCATTGCGAATGTGGGTGTGAATGGTGTTTTTCTTTTTGTGCACACCAGAGAATTCATCAAGATGAAATAACCAATAGGTTAAAAAAAAAAAAAGAAAAGCCTGGCTTTTCAGAGATTGCTGTCCAAAATGATTGTCAGTGCTGTTGTGATCTTGAGATGTATATGGCTCTTGTTTGAGGAGATATGAACATGTTTGTTTAGTTGTTATTTGTCTTGTTTTTCTTCAATGAATATTTTATTTTGCTGATGATATTTTTGATAAAATGGGCAATACATAACTTAATCATGTTAACAATGCAGAATTTCATCGCAATTGTTGGAAGTTTCCCTCTTGTAGGAAAGGCTTTGAGTTGAAAACAGACTAGGCTTGATTTAGTTATCTGTCGCATTTTAATATATAAAAAGTTACTTATGAATGGCAAGATATTTATTTGTCCTTTTTCTCTTTTGCTTATCTTACTTTTTGTTTGTCAATGTATTTTTCTATCCTTTAATAAGTATTTGCTTTTTCTTTCTTTGATCTCAGATAATTCAAAGTGATTCCAAATTATTGATAGTATAGAATATTCTCATTAAAGTGTATCAGCTGAGTGGCCATAAGAAATGTTAAAGTGTAAAAGAAGAATTTTTCAAAATGATTATCGTGGAAAGAAAACATTTTATAAATGTGATCCACAAAATGCCCTTTTTATTTTTTTCTATGTAAATTTTGAATTAAGCGATTAACTCTACCACCTGCTTCTATCTCACCCTTTCTTGATCCTTCTGAAAAGTAGACTGTCCTTTTCTCTGTTATTGTGGATTTTATGATGATTTGAAACAAAAAATGTGAATAAATAATGATATACTGATACTTCTTTGTCAGAATAAGAGGTTACCAACTTTATCAGCATTGAAAGCATTCTACATCATCCAAATTGTATGTTTTAGAAGATGTAGCTGCTGGTAACTAGTGGCAGCTTGTCTGTTGTTAAACAAGCATGCTCTTCTCATGGTAATGTGGATGCCTGAATGCCTCTTATGAGTGCTCATGGGTGAGTGGATCTGCTATTGGGAGTACGCAACCATAGCTTGCCAGTGATTTTTTTGTCTTGTTAAATAATGTCATGGAGTAATGATAACAAATAAAATTGTTTTGTCAAAAACTTAGGGTTTTGGGGTTTGTTTTTTCTTCTCATTTTTTTGTGCACTTGTGTATGTTTTAGGCAATTCCCACTTATTTTGCAATTGCTGTTAGGGCTCTTTTGCCAAGTGTTTCTGTATGTGCCTATATGAAATATAATTCTATGCTGCTTACTAATGGTGCATGTTATGTAGGTTGACACACTTCATTGCTAATAATAGACAATAAATGATTAAAAGAACCAGTGATGTGAATTGTTTCTGGCAGCAAATAATAATTAAACCTGTCAGAGAGTTCTAAATTTCATTGTATTAATATTACGTGTGTCCATAGTAAAAGGAAATGATTCACTAGAAAATAAAATAGTTCTTAAAAAAGCAAAGACCCAGCAACATGTACTATGGCTTTGAGATAGCCAAAACATCAAGCAGGGCATATTTTGAAAAGACGTTACTTTTAGCTTAAAAAATACAGAATAAGAACTAAAGCAGAGCAAGAGAAAGAATATAGGACGACACATAAGGTAGGTGTTCAAAATTCAAAATGAATATGAGTGAATTTACAATATATGTTTATATAACTTGATTAGATATTGCATATATCGAGGGTCGCAAAGTAAACTATCGTAACTCCTGTTTTACAAATTTTACAGGAGGAACAAAAAAATTAATAACTTTCTAACTAATGGTCCAATATGATTCATTTTCACGTGAAATGTATATGATATATCTTTACACACTTAGGTTGTGTATTTCTGAGTTTAGATTGTAAACATTTTGTGTAATTCAACTTACAATATTTTATTCAACCAAAATTCACACGTAAACAATCGTATCTCAAGTTACGATAACCTTCATTGATAATTGTTCACTCGTATACTATCGTATGTTATAGTTACGACAGTTTACGTTTAAACTCTATGTCTTATAGACGAGTTACGACAATAACAAGAAACAGTGTTAAGAACCAAAATAGCAGCAACACTTAAATACTTATTTTAAGTGTAAAATATGATTTTAATAAAAGTTTGCACATTTAATTTAAGGATACATATTTTAGTAAAAATGATTAAAGTATGTTCAGAATGTTATAATATGTATAAATTTCAATTTACAGAGTCACATCACTGATACTTTCACGGATGCATGAATGAGATATAAAATATACATACTTTATTTTGAGAGTTATTAAGAACGACATCTGGGTAGCTTCTTAGACTAAATATTATAGACGATGACAGAAATGGAAGACCAAATATAAGTACTATAGGTTGTGTCATTTGCTGACGTAGAGTTTACCACTGAGCTGAGTACACGGCGAATGAAGGTGAATAAGAAAATTGGTGGATGGCTGTGCATGCTCTGATTTTGCGTGTCAAGTGTAGGTGCCGCCTCTTGGTCACGACTACTGTCATTCTCGATTTCTTCTTCCTGAGTGTTGATGTTTGGCCTCAACTCAGTTTCCTGAGCTACCACTCTCATTGCATCGATCGAAACTTGCATGTATTTTAGAGGAGATGTAGGCGAAGTGTGGTGTTTCTCTTCCTCAAGAATCACAGTAGGGTGTTGAGTGCCTTGAGCTGGAACATAGTCCGGATCGTTGTCCGAGAAACCAATGATATATCACTGAGGCTTTCACTGGAGTCATACCTTGCATCATCGCCTTTCACACGCAATGTTCGCAAACTCCCTTTCTTTTTTATACAAACAGGTCACTTGGCTTTCTTTGCCCGCAATGTTTTAATTGTTGCGAGAGTAAGATCATCTGAATCAGACGATTCGGCTTCCTCAAACTCTTTTTCCGCAAAGTGAAAATTTTTAGGATCAAGATTTTTTAGTTAAAAGGGTGTGATTTCATACTGAGCTGACAACAAACATAGAGATGCAGAGAGAGCATAATGCTGGAGAGCGAGTGGAGATGAGTAGTTCGTAAGCACATTTGACCGTCTGCACAAAACAAGCTAGCAGAGTTTCTGCTGTGTGGGTCAAACACGAAATAAGTATCCAAGTGTTTGATGATTGACATTGAAAATGATGGCGTGCCAAGACCCAGGGTTAAGATCCCATATTGGTGTATGTTGGAAATTGCTATTTCGAAATAATAGTCTGGAGGAGTGTTAGCATTGCTATCAACTAATCCAGTGTATGATTCACATGGAAGCACCTGGACCCTCAGCTCAAATATGTCGCAGACTTGTGGAAATGAAGTAACAAGAGAGAACTCATTTGAGCTGTTCCTGAAGATTCTCGAATAAAGAGAATCTCCGTAGTTCAAGATTGCATCAGCGTCATTACTGGTCCATGATGTCACAGATTTGATGCCATGATACACCGTAGAAGCCAGGGAATTACAGGTGCACTGCCTTCCGATGTTTTCAAAGATGAGATCAGCTTGGTGGCATGTATCGGTAACAGACATCGTGAACTGAAAAATAAGAGAATAAAACTTTTATAAGGAGTCGATTTGTGTAGTACATGAATAAAACTGGTACTACGGTACTTTCATTAATGGATGTAAAATGAATGTTGAGCAAATGTAAAGTATGAGCTTAACACAGAGAAGATTTCAACAAAATGAAAGTAGCGGTTAGCATGACAGAACTCAAATTGGCCAGCCTTTCATCATGGCTTGAGAAATTATCTGAAGTTGTTTTAAAAGTGATTGCCGAATGCCAGGGATAAAAAAATCACTTGCTGCATTCATGTAGATAAAAGTCTTAAAGTGTTTATTCAATTATTTTCACCGATTGTTTTAGAGTCACATAACAAATGTACAAAATCATTCATGAATGAGTCTTGCAAAAAATAACTATCTTTGAGATAAAAAATCTGACAAATCGAAAAAAATATTTCTTAATCTATAATTTACTGTTACGAATGAATCAAAGAATCTTAAGGGTGAATGAAGAATTTAGAAACAAAAACGAAATATTAAACATACTCAAGTGATTTAAGAAGTCTTGATTGCAAATCGGCAGGATACCTTAATATTTAGTGTCTTCGTTCATATATGGAGTCATAATGCTTGCATGAGTGTGTTCAGGTTGATGTTCGATTGCCGCTGGTACGAAGATAATTGGAGAGAGCGAAATCTACTCCCAAACTTATACAGATTGAATGGACAACATGGGCATTTCGGGGGTGGAGAACGTGTGATTATCAAAGATGGAAAAGTTTAAAAAAGGAGTATTATCTTTGGTTCATCGAGTCCACGGTTGTCACAGCGGATATCACACTTACTGAAAGTTATAGTGAAAGATGAGTTCAGCCAACCCAACGGTTTAAAATATGGTATTGAAGCTCCTCTTGCAGTTCAGGAAGTTCAGCATATCTTTGTATCCTCCATCTTTGGTTCTATTGCTTACTACTTAAGGTCATAACATTGGAACGATAGGTGTGTCAGCTAAGGCACGCTTACAATAGCCATGTTTCGCAGATTGAGTTACGTACCGTAAGCATGAGTCATAACGTAACAAACACGTGGTTTCCCTAGTGAAGTGTGCAAATCAGCCTGCGTTGTTTACATCGGAAGCTGCAAGCGAGCGAGAGACCTGGTCAGTCTGGTCAGCTGTTTAGACCAGTGAAATCTGCAGCTGCTGGTAAAACTGTCTCGGATTATGTGATTGTTATGTAATGTAACTGTGTGAGCATGCAGTGGAGCAGTGGAAACACTCTCCATAGCGCGCTTGCACCTGGCCCAGGCTAGAACTCAGTACCGGTAGCATTAGAGCATCGCTGGCAGTCATCATGTAACCCTTACATAACAGTTACGTTCTCGGTGAGAGGGCTAGCAAGTTTGCGAAAAGCGATTATGCTACGTACCGCTGGGTGGGAGGAGTTTATGCAAATGATGTCGGTCAGTCTAAAAATATTACGTCGCAGTCTAGCTTAGGGTCCATAAGCCTCTCCTGCCTCTCACTATTGTCTTTCTCGAAGATAACCTTTGAGTGAAATGGCTTAAGATCTTCAACTTTTTCGAAATGATAGCCCTAACGTCAATGTTATTAAATTTGCTAACGAGCATCCGGACTCCTAACAAAATAAGAAGTAACTAATTATTAGCAAAGCCTGTTTAATCTATTTTTGTTTTCCCCTGGAAATAAGATCAGCTTTCTGTTAGATTTGAAATCTCTTAATTATATAGGACAACATATTTCCTTCATGAAATTGTTGTTAACATGAAGCTTCAGTCTCTAAAGTGACAAAACATTCTAATATTACCAAAACTGGACATTTTGCTTTTCAAAGTTTTAACTATTTTCGTCTCATATATACATTATATATATAATTATATATATATATATAATGAATGTATATAATGTATGTATTTATATAAACACACACACACACACACATATATATATATATATATATATATATATATATATATATATATATATATATATATATATATATATATTTGTGGACTTTCAAATTTCTGAGGCAAAAGACTTGTGAACCACTGAACCAAATGACTTCAAATTTTTTTTAGGATACTTAATCTATAGTGGTAAGATGCACATCTATAAAAAGAAGTGTGAAGTCTGTGTAGTTTTGTTTGTTTGAAATTTTATTGTTGCCTCATTTGAATACCCTTTAATGGCCCACAAACGCCATAGTCAAACTTTTTAAAGCCAAACGGAAGTCTCCTAATGCACAGCATACTGAACGGCGATTCACACAATTGTCAATGTCTCAATCCGTACGATTTGTGGCCAAAACACAGCTGATGGACAGACCCTTCCGAACGATTGATGCTGTTCAAAATTAGCAAAGAATCTAGATCTAGGTAGATCTAAATCAAGAATGCCACGTAAAAGACAAGGGGGTTCTTCAATAGGAAGGTCAACTCCTAGCCAAAAATACCATAGAAACAGACACACATCTGTAGTATAATCAGTACCTACAGTACATTATGCACTTGTTATATCATAATATTACATGTACTAAGGAAGATAACTCTTAACCAAAGAATTGAATATAAATGTACATTGTTTGTGCCTAGCCCGCCAGTTCTGTGTTCTTCTTGAGGAGTTGGCGAAGGGGCTCTGATAATGATGCCAATTCAGGGATGAATTTTGACAACTGGTTGATCATTCCCAAAAACCTCTGTAGCTCTGTGACGTTAGGCGGTTCTGGGAAGTTCACGATTCCTTCGACTTTTGAAGGATCTGCCCTGATACCTTTCTCGTCAATGACGTGACCAAAAAAGGTCATCGAAGACCTCGAAAACTCACATTTTTCGTTGAGTGTGAGTCCTGCTTCTCTAAGGCGTTGCAAGACTGCTCTAACGCGCTCGTCGTGTATTTTCTGCGTGGTAGCATGTATGAGGATGTCATCCATGTGACATATGACACCTTCCATGTCGTGAAGGATCTTTGACATTCTGTGCTGGAAGATCTCTGGCGCTGATGATATGCCAAAAGGCAATCTATTCATACAGAACCTTCCAAAGAGTGTCAGGAAGGTGGTGAGGAGTATTGATTCTGGGTCTAACGGCATTTGCCAAAATCCGCTGTTGGCGTCCAATTTTGTGAATATCTTGGACCCAGAAAGCTTTGCGAGGTTTTCGTCAACTGACCGAAGAGGATGAACTTCACGCAAGACTGCATGGTTGAGGGCTGTGAGGTCTACGCAGATCCGAACTGTGTTGTTAGGCTTGGGAACACAACGATCCCTGAGCACCAATCTGTCGGTTGTTCCACTGGCGAAATCACACCCTCGGTTATCATCCGATCGATTTCGGCCTTAACTTTGGGTAACAGTGGATGGGCAATTCTTCTGGCAGTGTATATGCATTTCGGTTCCATATCTGGCCGCAAACGGATTGTGTATGGGTCGGCCAGTTTTCCCAGGCCCTTGAATAGCTCCGGAAATTCCCCTTTGAAGTCAGGCACTTTAGAAAGTGTATGGAGCCTTGCCACAAGACCTAGTTTAAGGCATGCACTGCCAGTCAAGAGTGATTGGCTTTGCCCTGGAACGACGTACATCTTCTCTTGAATTTGCTTTCCTTTGTATTTGAGCGTTGAGATGAAGTATCCTGACACCTTGAGAGGATAATGGCCTGCCCCCTTCAGTATCCTGTCGCAGGGCTGGAGTTTACGTCCATGGGTATGACCATTTCCCACAACAGACACGGCTGCCCCTGTGTCTAGTTTGAATCTTTCTTCTCTTCCGTCGATCTGAAGAACTGACGTCCAAGGTGAAGATGATTTGCTTTCGACAGTACCAAGGAAATCATCTGTCTGGTCATCACTTAGGTCGTTTTCTATTATCTCCTTCACCGCACCTGTTCTGCAAACAGAACTATAGTGTCCTTTTTTGTTACACTTGTGGCATGTAGCATTTCTGGCTGGACATTTGTCCCGCTTGTGTTGTGGAGTCTTTCCGCAGTAGCCACACTTTTTATGTGTAGAACTTGAGGGTGGGCCTCTTGATGCTTGATGTTTACTCTTAGTGAGTTGTCTTTGGCTCCTTACTACTTCGACCCTAGGTCTGAGCAGGCCTTGGCTTTCGGTTCGGGCCTCTGCCTGCCTGCTGAGACGGATTGCTTCAGTTAATGTTAGGTCTGTCTTGGCCTGCATTGTTTTAGAAAGTTCGTCATCGCGGACTCCAACGACAATCCGGTCACGAATCAATTCATCTTTCAACGAATGGTAGCTGCAATCATCAGCCAGGCGATGCAGGTCCTGAATAAATTGGTCTATCGACTCACCGGCCTGCTGAATCCGTTTATTAAACTTTGCTCTGGCGAAGATGATATTCTTGCGGGCATTAAAGTAGCCGTCCATGAGATCAATTAATTCTGTATAAGATGTTGTTGTTTCATCGATGCGCAAGATTGACAGAATGTCGTCTGCGACATCGCCCATCGCATATAGCAGAGTGCTGACCTGTTCGGATTGGGACCTATGAGATAACCCTGAACACAGATGGTACCTGTGGAACCGAATTTTCCACTTAGGCCATTGTTCCGCTGTGCCATCGAAGGGCTTTGGCAAGGGTAAGTTCATGTCCCGACGGCGAACAGGTTCCCGTCAAGGAACTTGGATTTGAGTCTGCCATTAATTATTATTAAACTAGATCTAGATCTGTCCTGACAATTGTAGTGTCAGATACTTATAAGAGACTCAAGGCTTTCTCTTTAAAAATCTAGATCATGAGTTGACTAGATCTCTAGATCTGGTACTTA
>JAWDGP010002926.1:52500-66497 GCA_033675545.1 Elysia crispata | reverse complement strand
TTTTCTCGATTGTTTTCTGGAACAATAAAAATTCCATGTATCTTCTGAGAGCTATGAATTTGTTTACATTCATCTTTTACTCTCACCTTCTATTCGTTTTGTTTCTGGTTGTAAAGAAAAGGCATACCTAAGAGCAAAGTTTGATATAAATATAATGGATTAAAAAAAATTTGACTCAACAAATTTTTTACATTCAAAAAAAAAAAAAATAATGTTTCGTTTTATTGTGCAACAAACAAAAGTGTATTTTCTGCTGTCTTAAGGTGTTCCATACACAAATGCCAGGAGTATGTTATGAATCAGTGATTAGTCTCAGTGCCTGAGGGTATCTGGCGCTTTAGGGTACGAGGAAAAGGTCGGAATGGGTCAATGGTTTGTCGACGCCCGTTCTGTTTTGAGGTTTCACTTGCAATGCATTTTCAAAGCTAGCTTTTTTGTATTAATCATTTTTAAATTTGTACACCGAACAGAGATATAGAGTGCTCTTGATGGATTTATAAAAGCTAGACTTACTTTGACTCAGATAACTTCTAAAACTGGTTTAACAAAAATGAGAATTAGGTATTAAAAAGTTCTAAAGAATTTTTAAGTTACTTCGACGAATCAATAGCAGCGCATTGTTAAGGCAGGTAATGCGTCGGAAAACCAAAGCCAGGTTTAAAACCACAATGCTGAGGAAATCGACATGATTACTCAAACGGAGAACTCAGAAGCTCATTAACGCTAAACGCCAGAAGATCAATTTTCTACCTTCAAGCGCAGAAGAACAATGGGAAGCTCTGGATAGCAAACTAATCCTACAAGTGTACAAGTTCATCGGAAAAGCACAAACGAGAACAAACTTACCACTTTAAATGACATTATCTTCTAAACATGTCTAACCACCTTCGGGACGAAACAATATCAAGCCAAAAGTCAACCTAAGAAACGTAGAAGACAAAGTGAAATGGAAACTCTGCGCAAGCAGAAGAGAAAAATAAAGAAGCAGATGAAATCATAGACTGAAAAAGAGAAAATTAATTGCAGGAACTGTGGCGAGGTTTGAAGCCGAGACAATCAGCACTAAGCAGAACAAAATCCGCAAAGAAGAAACGAAGTCAAAAGAAAAAGGACATGGAAGGCTTCTTCAAAGATCATTCCAGTTCCCAAGACAAGTCTTCTAGCAAGCAAGATCAGGTTTTCTTTCAGAACAGAAAGAACAGCTAGAGGCACACCTTAGAAATAGCTTTAAGTAAATCTGTTACTCTGGTGTGCCCAAGTGTTGTCAAAGAAAAATTCAATTACAAACCACCAAGCTTGGATGAAATAAAAACAGTAGTGCAAAAATCAAAAGCCAAGGTAGCTCCAGGCCCTAATGAAGATTCCAAATGTTCTAAGGCGGATGCATAGAATTCTTCGAGTAGCATAGGCCAACCTCAAGATCGGTGAACAGTGGATGTCTACTAAGGGAGTTAATATTCCTAGGGAGCAAAATTCGACTGAAATAAACAAAGTTTCGACCATTCTCGCTTTTAAATATAGAAGGAAAGATATTCTTCTCAGTCATGCCATCCTGCTTAACAAAAGATCTCACTAGAAGTGGGCACATAAATACATCGGTCCAGGAAGCATCCCCTAGTTTCAGAGAATTTGAGCAAGCATCATAAGAGAAACCAATCAAAGGGCTAAATCGGACAAATTTTACCTTAACACCATGTTGTTGGAGTTGGCAAATGCGTACGGATAAGTACCACGCCAAATAATTCAGCTAACCCTAAGGATGTACCATGTTCCAGAGGATAAACAAGTTATTCTAGATAACTAACTATTTCAGCTGTTTCCGGATGAGGTTCTCCATTAAAAGCTACACCACAGACATAATGGATTTGGAAACTGGAATTGCAATGGACTCTACAATTTCTCCAATTTTTCTTGTCTTTGCAATGGAAGTCATCTTCAACGCAGCTGAAGGAACAGCATCCCTCAAATCTGGGTGGTAGTTGCTACATGCCCCCTTTGAAAGCATCTGCTCAAATGAATACGAAACACGCCGAATACTAGAAGGCCCTAACGTCATAATAACATGGTGCAGGATGAAGTACAAACCAAATAAGTCTCGCAGACTCACAGTAAGGTAAGGTAAAATGGATGCGTCGAGTTTGTTTACAGTAGGCAATTAGTAGATACCAACGGTCAGACAGTAACTAGTTAAGGGCCTAGTGAGATGGACGATTCATCTATGAAAAATACCAAAAGAGGGCTGGAAACAGAAAACTTGCTATCGAAGGCTCTCTATCCGTCAATAGATATGGCCTTCAGGGTAAATTCAAAATATGTTGCCTACATTTCATGCTAATTCCTAATCTCGTCTGATCACTCCTTTTCTACGAGATCTGCTCAACTTCTTTAGAGTCATTAGACGCCAAGATCAATAAGATCACCTGGAGATAGTCAGGGGTACTTCTGGGTCTCACAGATATGACAATTTACTGCAGTAAAGGAAAGCGGAAACTGTCATTAAATCCATCTTGGAAGAATAAAAATGTGGCAGCGCAAGAATACTCTCTGTGTTAGAGGATTTCGAGTGCCGGTTTTAAAGACAGTGCAACCGAAACAAAATTAAATAGGAAATGGAAAGTTGTCGAAGCCTTACACAAAACCAAAGAATAGTTTAAGAATAAAGAAGTAATGTGGCAAACTCAAACTGACCACAAAGGTCTGTGGTCATTTACAACAAAGTGGTGGTCAAAAACAGAAGTGGAAGAGAAAAGAGACATGTTCATCAATGTGATATGGCTGAATAAAGATTCTATAAGGGTCTAGAAAGCAGTTCAGCAACAGTAAGAAGAAAAATGGAATGAATGGGATAATTCTCTGCAGAAACTCCTCAGATGAAATGACATCCGTCACCAATTAGGATCAACTTTCCCATTACATAAGTGTACGATCTTCTGCCCTTCAACACAAATCTGGTAGGGTGGGGAAAGAAAGAGCACCCCATTTATCCGCTATGTCAAGGCCGGCATACCATAAAGAATGTATTGAGCTCTTGCAAAATCGCCCTTTCAAAGGGACTATACCCATGGAGGAACTTGCCACGATCTTAATCACGGCTAAAGGATAGACCATCCTCTCTGAAACCAATCGCTAATATTCACAACAGAGGGAGGTGCTAAGTCATGGCATGGAATGCCGGCCAAGAAGGAAATCAGAGTAAGGCCTACTAGACGGTGTATGACGACTGGGAAATTTGAGCAGACCTTGTGGAAGAAACAATCACCCCAGTATAATCAAACGGACAAGACTACAGCCTGATATCGTATTCTTTTCAACTTCCACACAACTGATAACGGTATAGCTAACAATTCCATACGAAAACAGAATGGAAGAGCCCCACAGCTAAAAATGAGAGAAATATCTGAATTTGACCAAACAGCTAGGAGATACTGGCTACAAAGTTGTGGTGATGCCCATCGAGGTTTGTGCCAGAGGGTTCATAGGATGATCGGTCTACGACCTTTAATTAAACTTTCAATATATGGCAACCAAAGTACAAAAGGTCTAAAGCTGCTGGCTGAAACAGCCGAAAACAGTTCACGTTGGACCTGGAGCTGAAGAAATGAGATTAATTAAGGATTAAGGATTAAAAATAACAAAAGCTCTAAATGAACTATCTGAAACAGCCGAAAAAACTTCTCTCTGCACCTGCAGCCAGACAAATTAGAGAATGCCTTTGTAAGGATTAAAATGTTCTAAGTATTGGCAGCCAGTTGGTCAAGTGGTATTGTGCTTGGATCCAGTCTAGGTGAGAGTGTTGATTCGAATCCGGAGTGGTTTTTTTAAGATAGCCGGGCTTACCACCCTAGTTAGGGGAGGGGGGGGGGAGGTGTTCTTCGCTGAAGACTCTGTGTTATCGAGCTTCCTATGAGTTTCTTCCTACTAGGTCTTAATTTATTATGTTCCTCTCTCCTAGCTTTCATCTTAGCCCCAAAAATTGTAGTTTCTCTAGATTCAGATTGTAACTCAGAAACAGGTTTAAATTAACTTTGCCTTTAAACTAGCGCTTGATGTTAAAAAGATTTAGTTTCAGGTACAAACTTTCCTTCGTGTGGAACTCGCGTAGATATTTTTCTTGTTAAAAATAAGTTTCAAATAAAAATTTAAATATTCTCCGGCCATAGAGTAAACTTTTGTAATGTTAAACTTAATGTAATAATAAACAAGATCCTATAGATATACTAATTAATAACAGGCCAAATGCTATCTATGGCTACCTAAAAGCGTCGGTACGGTTATACACCTTTGGCACCGATAGAGACAAGATACACCACATTAAGCTTAATGCTTCTGCCGTATATTTTTACATTGTGCAGGGAGGAGTCAGAGCGGTAGTATGGACTGACTCTTTTCAAATGTGCCTGATGTTTGCGAGTGCACTGGTCATGGTTTTCGGAGCCATGGCAACTATGAGCATCACGACCATGTGGGAAAGTGCACATAGGACGGAAAGGTTACTTTTCCTTGAGTGAGTTAATTTTACATTTTTATGTTTATCCTTTCTGTAGATCATATTTGAAGACAATTAATTGCGCTCGAGCCTTACTTTTACCATTGGGACTAATGCTGTTTGCGATTTACATTTGCGATGAACACTAGCTCATACCCAAAGAAATTAAAAGAAGTTAAAGTAGGAACAGCCTAGGTTGCTTTATAATCACATGCTTTAGTCGTCATAACACTAATAAAAATTCGGTTAAAATAGGACGTGGAAGCCTACACAATGGTTTAAAAAGAGAAATGATCCGAATCTCCAAATGAATGTTATCGAATATTGAATAGGAATACACGACACTGGTACACTAAATTGAAGGTTGAAGTCCTTCGGGCTTTATTTTTTGTTCAATGACACTCTAGTACTCAAACCTATAAATTTACGATTTTTAAGAAAATAAAATACACGAAAGAAAGCAATTTCTGAGATTACTGCATTTAAATCTGTATAAAAAATTCTCTTTAAAGCTGGCAGTGTCTTGAGATCTATAATTAAAATAATTATTATCTGAAATGAGGATCTTAAAATGGAGAAAATAATCTTCTCACAACGAATTATGCTGTCACTAGACACATTTTATACATTTATTATGTTTCGTTTCTGCTGTAACATTACTGGGTTTACAGTTGAAAGAAAAAATATTTGAATAATAGGTATATTTCGTTCTCGCTTCGCAGACGTAGAACTGTCTTGATGTGACTAAAAATAAAACATATCACTATTTATTTTCCAGAAATGCAGTTGAAATCTGCAATGCACGTTCAAACACCTCGCATTTTTTGAATATCAGATTCTCTTTGTTAGACAAATACTGAAATCTAATCGATTTGACAACCTCTCTATTTTTATCTTAAATGAAAAAAAATTTTGCAAACTTAAATTTTTCCTATGACGAAATATGGCCATAAATATCACAGAACAGGTGTACATCCACACAAACCGAAAGCCCTTTCAATTTAAAAGATTTATCTGCATGTTTGTAATAAGCCTGGGTGTCACGTAAATCTTATCTTTTACTGCTCAGCTTTCGCCTGAATCCAACTATACGGTACAGTGTATGGAACGTGATTTTTGGCGGCCCCACCACTCTCTTGGCATTGTATGTCGGTAACCAAGCACAGGTGCATCGCTGCCTAACTTGCCGTACGCTTATCGAAGCAAAAAAGTGAGTTGATTGTTGACATAGAACAACAGCTTCGGGATACATTGCCGCCTGAAGAAATTATAAGTGGCGACTCTCGCTTTTGCATACTGTTGGTTTACAAACAGCAATAATCTGGAGCTAGGCGAAAAATGAGGACCATCTAACTGAGCATTTCTAGATCAACTAGGCCGGAGTAATTTGGTATAAAGTTGTTAATTACCCTAAAGATTAGAGTGGTAATATAATTTTTCAGCAAAATAGTGGAATTTTTTTTTGGAAAGTCTAAGGCAAAGTATGAAAAAAGGGGAATGTATGAACTTCTTCCTGTAAGCACAGTTGGGCATAGATGGCAGATTATGAAACTGAAAGTAGGTCTACAATATAACAAGCGGCGGCAGTTTTAAAACTGTCTGGAATAGATCTACATACTATAGAGTAAGATCTAAGTAAAGAATCTGAAAAATATACATGGACATAGTTTCTGGATATACGGCCTAGATATTTACAATTAAGAACCAGATCTTAATAGATCTAGATTTTATTTTTAGGCTTAAAATTTCAAAAAGGATTTAAGATCTACATATAGATTCTGTGTTCAGAACTATAGAAATATCAAGCGTCTAGGTAAAGATAGATAGATAGGTAGATATATCCTCGAGAGTTAAAACCTGTGACAGGTGCTTCTATGTACCTTCTGGGTGACAAAAATCTGATTTAAAATGTGCATCTTAAGGCCGGATCTACAGAGCGTGGTGTTGCTTAGGTTGTACACCCCCCCCCCCCCAAAAAAAAAAAAAAAAAAAAAAAAAAAAAAAAGAAAAAGAAAAAAGAAAGGGTCCACAGCAAAACGTGACTTGCATGGGCTTTTGGTTTTGCCACTTCGATGATTGGACCCTTTAACTATTTTAAGCAATCCTTCCCCCCTTTTCAGAATTCTTTGATCAAGCCTTTCACCTGTATCCCTCATTATTGACCCTGTTTACTGTTTCTTTAGAATTGGATGTCCTTCAGCCTCCCTCTACGCATAGCTTTGTGTGTTGTAGTAGTTATCTATTGGCTTTATGTCCGAACGGGAATGCATCTATTCAAAGTATTGGTAAACATTAATTACTTAAAATTGTTTCATTCTAAGAGCTCTGTGGATCTGCTTTCCGAGCTATTTCCTCTTCGCGTCTCTGAGCATTATCATTGGTCTCTAGATGTCTGCATTCTACGAAAACTGTGACCCGCTCCAAGCTAAGCTAGTCGACAATTCTAATCAGGTATAATAAGTTTCATTGGTTCTATTAAAAACTGTCTTTGAATTTATGCCAGTTAATGTGTGATTTTAGCAACCACAGGACAGGATAAAAGGCTAAAATATTTTGCACTCTAGAAATATGAAGCTTACACAGAGCTTGAGATGGACTATAACATGAATTCATATTGATCGACAAATTAGACACAAAGCTACCAAGTAAAGCGTCAAATCTTATTTATAGACGAGGGACTATACAATGAATGTTTCAAAAAATACCTGTGCTCGCAATTTATTGGATGTCAAGATCTAGATGCTGTTTGACCCTCAACAGGCCATTGGTTTACCACCATTATTTTATTTCCAGCTGATCCCGCTTTTCATGCAAGACATTCTTAGTAGCGTGCCCGGATTACCTGGGGTCTACCTCGCTGGAATCTTTGGTTGCACTCTTAGGTAATAGTTCAGAAGCGTCAAGCGTCATCTTGTCACGTTGTCGCCAACAGATGAACGTTTAGAAAATATTCCTTATTTCATGAAAAAGTCATTTCGAAGCACACTTTGAAATCATTGTAATTGTAATATAAAGAAAACTTACGTTTGATTCACCACAGTTAAGAATGAGAAATTTCTATTTTTTTTGTTTTAAATTTCAGTACCATGTCATCAGGTCTGAACTCGATATCTATAGTTGTCTTTGAAGACTTCATTAGGATACATCTGCAGTCCAGAATACACAAAGATAAAGAGCGCCTCATTTTGCAGATTATCTGTAAGTTTATCCTTCATGTTTTCTGTGGAGCTAATTTAATGTTATTTGTAAGAAGTTGAGCTAAATTTGTCACACGCAATTTTTTAAACTATGTTATTGACATACAGGTATTTTAGAAACGTTTTAGATTGGATTGTTTTCTCTTGTGTTTGTTCGTTTGTTTGAATGTTTGACTTTGTAGAGTTGTTTATATTTTTAGTTGTTTCTTTCCATCTGTTTTCGTTTGCCCAGCGGTAGATTTAAAGAGTATGAAGAATTCCACTTCTTAGCTATCGCGTTTAGTTCAGAGAAAAAGAAAAGTTGAGATACAGAGGAAGTTAAGGAAATTGACTGTTAGAAAAAATAGCATTTCTCAAAAGGTATGTATTGAGAACAGAAGAAAAGGAGAGCTGAGGAAGTAGAGAGAGAGAGATGTAAAGCAAAGAAAGAGAATGAGTGAAGAGGAAAGAGGGAATACAGAAGATAGAAACAGAGAGAGAAAGGAAAAAAGGACTGAAGGCTGGATAAATTAATGGAGAGATAGGAATAGAACGAATAAAAGATATTGAGAGAGAATAATTATAAACACTCAGACGGATACAAATATTGTTTGAAATGATTTTCATGTTTCACTTTTTTTTATGCAACTTAATCTTCACACAACTAAATCATGATGACACACAAATTACGGAAAAAAGCTTACAACGTTCAGGGTGTTCAAGACTCAGTTCTGAACGTCTCGTTCGGCAGGGAGGTCACGGTGCAGCAGGTGGCACCCGGTCGTCATCCAGCTACTGACTGCAAACCAAGATTAGACACAAGAAGGAAATCAATGAAAATCGCTACATGGAATGTCAGAACATTATATCAGGAAGGAAAAATAGAGAATGTTATCAAATAAATGGACAGAATGAATTTGAATATTGTAGGTCTTGCAGAAACCAGATGGACAGGAGCAGCAGTGGCCAAAGTAGACAGCAAAGTTTTTATATTTTCAGGAGGAAGCACACATGAAAGAGTAGTAGGTATCTTATTTGATGAGTCAATAGAGAAAAACCTGAAAAGTTGGTGTCCGGTCTCAGATAGAGTAGTGGTTGCTAAGTTTGCTGGGAAACCTTTAGACATGGGTATAGTTCAGGTGTATGCACCTACATCAACAGCAGAAGAGGAAGAAGTTGAACAATTCTATGAAGATCTAGATAAAGCCATGAAATGTTTGAAATCTCAGGACATAAAAATAGTCATGGGGAACTTTAATGCAAAGGTAGGATCAGAGAGAGTAGAAAATATCGTTAGACCCTGGGGCATTGGTGAAGAAAATGAGCGAGGAGAGAGACTAATTGAATTGTGTAAAGAAAATGGCTTCATGATTTCAAACACTTGGTATCAAAACCATCCAAGAAGACAACGGACATGGATGAGCCCTGGAGACAGAACTAGGAATAAGATAGACTTCATACTTGTTCAAGACAGATTTAGAAACGCTATAAAAACATCAAAATCAATGCCAGGTGCACATTGTGACAGTGATCATGTACCAGTTATGTGCAAGCTTCAAGTCAAACTTAAGAAAATAAGAAAACCTAAAGCCCACTCAAAATTTCAAGTCGAACTACTCAAATCAGACCAGGAGATAAAGGAACAATTTTCTATTGATATTAAAAACAAGTTTGCTTTTCTTGATAGTATCACTGAAGCTGAAACAATTTGGGCTAATATCAAAGACTCAATCAATGAGGTAATGGAAACAAGAATACCGAAGAAAGCTAAAAAAAAGAACACAAGAAATGGATGAACAAAAAAATTCTTGAACTAATGGAAGAAAGAAGGAAATCTAAATCAGATCAGGTAAAATACAAAATGCTGAACAAGGAGGTGAAAAAGAAATGCAATGAGGCAAAAGAAAAATGGATAAATGAACAATGTCAAGAAATAGAGCAAAATGAACATTTAGACAGTAAATATATGCATTCAAAGATAAAGGAAATAAGTGAAAAGCAGAGCTGCACCAGTACAAACTGCATTTAATCTAAAGACGGAACAGTGCTAATGGATAAAGAAGATGTTTTGAACAGATGGTCAGAATACATAGGGGAGCTTTTCAAAGACAATAGAGGAGAGATACCTGCAATAAAGAAAAACACAGATGGCCGACCAATTTTAAAAGCAGAAGTAGAGGCAGCCATAAGAAAAATGAATTGTGGAAAAGCTACAGATCCCGATGGGATACCAATAGAAATAATTCTAGCTCTAGAAGAAATGGGTATAGGGATGACAACTAAACTTCTCAATGCAATTTATGATAGTGGAGCAATCCCAGAAGACTTGGCAAAATCTGTATTTATAGCTTTGCCAAAAATCCCAGGTGCTACTGAGTGTGAGCTACATAGAACAATTAGTCTGATGAGCCACATTACCAAAGTTCTACTGAGAGCACTGATGCTTAGAATGCGCAAGAGCTTAAGACCAGAGATAGCTAAAACACAATTTGGTTTTGTCCCTGACAAAGGAACTAGGAATGCAATATTCACATTATCAATGTTAATGGAAAGATGTATTGAAGTTCAAAAGGATCTCTACATATGCTTTATTGACTATTCTAAGGTTTTTGACAAGGTAAAGCATGAACATTTGTTTGAGATGCTGAATCAGCTAGATATTGACGGAAAAGACTTGAGGGTGCTTATAAATCTCTATTGGGATCAAACTGCTGCGGTAAGGGTAGGTGGAGAACTCAGTGAGTATACAAATATTAAAAGGGGGGTAAGACAATGTTGTGTGTTGTCACCAGACCTGTTCAACTTGTACAGTGAAGTAATTTTAAGAAACTTGGATGGAAGTGAAGGACTCAAAGCGAATGGTGAAAATCTGAACAACCTAAGATATGCAGATGATACTTCTCTATTAGCAGGATCGGGAAGAGGATTTACAAATGCTTCTAAATATTGTTGTAGAAGAGAGTGAAAAGCTGGGATTGTCTCTAAATGTAAAAAAGACTGAATGTATGGTAGTATCTAAGAAGACAAACAATCCAGAATGCAAGCTTTTAGCAAGGGAGAACAAATCAGGCAAGTACAGAAATTCAAATACCTAGGATATACATTGACATCTGACGGTAAATGCAGGACTGAAATTAAGAAGAGAATAGCCATTGCAAAGGCTTCTTTCCAAAAAATGAGCACCATTCTTAAAAATAGAAATATATCATTTTCAACCAAATTGAAGGTTTTGAAAACATATGTGTGGTCTATACTTTTATATGGATGCGAAACTTGGACAATAACTGCAGAAACCAAGAAAAATTTAGAGGCAGCAGAAATGTGGTTCTACAGGAGAATGTTAAGAATATCATGGAAAGAAAAGAGGACAAACGAATCGATATTAGAAGAAACGAACCAAGAGAGATCCCTCATAAAAACAATAAGGAAAAGGCAACTGAAATTTTTAGGCCACATATGTCGCCATAAGGGACTGGAATTCTTTTCTCTTACAGGCAAGATAGAAGGTACAAGAAGCAGAGGCAGACAAAGGATTACATTTCTTGATAGCTTGAGCTCTTTTGTGACAGGAAACAGCAAAGACAACATAGCCTTACTGCGGATGACGGAAGATAGGGACAGGTGGAGAATCATGATCGCCGATGTCTGTTCCAGACAAGGCATTTGAGAAGAAGAATCTTCACACAATCTACCGTGCAAGATAAACTGCTATAACCTTTAACCCCCAGCTGCCGTCTTTGGATTTGTTTGTCTGCAAATGACCATTCTAGCTTCTAGGTTTGGCAGTGTTTTACAGGTAAAAATTTTGAAGTATTTTTCATATACTTAACTTAATATCAAACCGATTAAAACAAATCTTACGCAGTTTTTGATATCCATTTATTAACAGGCACACGCAATCACACATAATTATTTTATCATTGCAGAACCGAGATTGGAAATTTCTTTGAGAAAAGAAAAGAATAAGTTCCATTACTTCAGGAGTTTGAAAGTGATATTGTAAAATCGTTTCGTTGAACATAATACACTAAAATAGGAACAGAAAATATTTGCGGAGTCGCCTAAAGGTAAACTTAATATGGATTGAATACAGTAAATCTAAAATGAGTTGAATTCCTTTTTTGATAAGTAGAGTGCAGAATGAGGATATTGTAGAATTAGCTAATTTTCAATACTAGATAAGAAAAGAATAAACTTACCTATTCAAATAGGAGAGTAAAGGATTAGCTGTTCTCTTGTATTGGTGTCAGACCAAGGCTTATTTATTGTACGTTTCCAGTTTATACGTTTAATGACCAGACTTAGTTCTGCACTTGTTACTGGTTGACAATGTTTATTACCTAACACGCCATGCCAATCAAAAATGAAAAGGGGTTGAATTTTTTGGAGTGTGCTAGATGACTTATATATGATTATTGTGGCACTATATTCACCGTCTGCTCGAACTTTTCTTTGTGTGTATGTGCTTTGACCAGGCTGCCTCGTCTGTTATCGGAATTTTCGCTGGGCCCCTAATGGGTGTTTTCTCCCTGGGAGTGTTTTTCCCGTGGGTTAACGAGAAAGTAGGAGATTTATTGTTAGGCTGAGGCAAAGATTATTTTTCTCAAATCGTGCAGTCCAAAAAATATTACATCTGCATATTGCTTGTTTTCCATCCGCTTTAAAACGGTTTGATAGGCTAGTGAGGACGGAATTAGCTGTATCGCAAACGTGCTCGGCGATACACAAGCCTAAGGCCACGATACAAGCGAGAGAGCGCGTGAGCGATAAGCAAGAGATTACTCTAGCTCTAAGCGATACATTTTGGAGTGGCCACGGGGGTGGCCATGACCTATGAGATAGCTTTAGCTAGCGAGACGCAAGGGTAGAGAGGTAAAGCTGGGTGGGTGGCCATATGTGCTGATTTTCTCAAGCTTAAAGCAGCGGCAAAACAGCTTTGACTAGCTTGTAGATGTATTGATAGGTTTTTGTAGTTCGAGGCAAATATGGCTGCTCACACTATGTTTCAATGTCTTGAAACTTCAACAGAAATGAACTTGTAGTGGGCAGCAAAAGAGAGTATTCAGTACACCCCATCATTGCTACAAGAGAAGAATTATGGGAATGCGTCAAATGGTGCGGAAAGATTTCGGTCATGATGATGGTGATGATGATGATGATAATGGTGGTTTTGGTGATGATGATGATGATGATGATGATGATGATTTTCTATATATGGTTTTAGGGTTTGTGGTGCCGCCATTGTGAGTATTTTCACAGTCATTTACACCACGTGCATAATTATCACTCATATCTTTTTATCAGACTAAAGACAGAAATAATTCTATTGTTTTTTATTTGTTTTGAATGTCAATTTTACTTGGCCTTGCTCATTACTTATTAATGTGATCTGCTTTTTTTCAACTGAGTAAATTAGTAAGCTAAAACTAAAATGAAACTACTTGTAAATCCCGTTTCTTGGGCAAGTTCTTCGTAGGCTTTTCTTCTTTTGTCTCTTTGGAACAAGTCTTTGTTATCCTTTTTCCAGAGCAATGTCAATTCTTGTAAAAGAGAAATTGAAGTCAATGTTTTGTCAGTATCCATTTCACACAACTATCGTCTGTGATATCTTGTGGCTCAAGTTTGTCGCTCTATAGTAAATGACGTAACAAAACACGGGCTAGTGGAGCGAGGAAAGATGGAGCTGGGAGCGATGAGCGATGAGCGACAAGAAACATTGTAAAGTATTGTGCCGCTCACCGCTGGCGAGATCTGCGCGGGAACAGCTCATAACATGGCCGTCGAGCTAGACGAACTTTAACCTCGCTATCGCTTAATAATTATGTATTGCTCTCTCGCTTGTTTCGTGGACTCACCCTGAATCCGCCTGAGCGAGGGCGATTCATAACGAGCACGGCGAGGAGCCTATTCCCCCCTCACCAGTACTCAAACTTGTCGTAACCTTTCTGCAGCTTCCGAGCGTAATTCAGTTTTATAAACCAGCCACTCTCCGACCCAGTAAACAAACTCTAGGCTACATACCTAAACATAGGTTATATTTCGTAGACTATTAAAACAGGTTCATAAGATATGAAAATATAAGTAAAGCATGTTAAACTTCAACCTATGTCCTGAAGCAAATAGATGTGGCTATTTAACATTGTCTAGTAAACAAAACATCCAACTAAAAACCGTCGTTTTTTTCTAAATGAAAAGATTTATAATAACTTGTTAGTAGCTCATTTAGTGGGATAATCTTATCTGTTTCTCGGAGACAGAGATACCGAATTTGTCTTAAAGTATTATTGCAAGGAAGAAAAACTCGAGAGCAATAAATTCTATCTCAGTTTTAAAAT